>JAFFST010052632.1:96574-110220 GCA_022414735.1 Noturus placidus
TATATATATATATATATATATATATATATATATATATATATATATATATATATACATACATACATACAGTCTGATATTCGTAACTTTGTCATGTTTAGGAAAGCCTGGTGGTCTCGGGTATGTGCGTGACCACACTCGCATGCATCACTCATTACTCTAAGCCATGTGCACTCGCTCCCACACCAGCATGTTTGCATGTGAGCATGCAAATGCTTCTGCTTTTTATTGGAATGCAGTCCAACTTTTTCCACCCCCTCCATTTTATGTTGAAAATTACACTGTCCTCCGATCTTTGTAAATCAAAGCAACTCTTCTGTTTTTAGTCACAGATGTGCAATAGTGTGACATCATGGAGGAAGTGGCATGTCACTGTGAAGCAACACCATGATTCCTCTCACACTTTTTTCAAACAAAGGCAACCTTCTGTACGCATGGTCCCAATTACAGCATAGCATTCTCCTCTTACTGTTTTATACTTATCAGATATTTGTGTTATGATATGATATATATTCTGTGTTGTAGAAATCTGAATTTGTGTGTGAGAGAGAGAGCGAGAGAGAGAGAGAGAGAGAGAGAGAGAGAGAGAGAGAGCACTTATCAGAGTCAGGACAGAGTGTGTCCTAATGTTAAAATTTGAGTCACTTTGGCAATGTGGGTATATTTGCTGCCCTCTAGTGTTTATTATTTAAACTGCTTATTATTTACTGTATGTGTTTTCCGGGGTTTTTTGTTGTTTTTTCCAAGGAAGCTTTACGAACTGAACCTAAACTTTATTTACCAGTGAGTGTTAAGAGGCTAAGGCGATTAGTTACCTCTGGATTGCTTCATGTGTCCAGTCAATCATAAATATATCCACTTTGATAATGATGGCATGTGCTTTCCACCACTGTAGATAAATAGAAAATCACAGATACCCCCCCCCCCCCGCCTAGACCCCATTTTGTGAACCACTGCAATAGATCATAGCATTTGTTCCTCATATTCTGTACATTCTGCTTGATTAAATGAATGTTGTACTTGTCTTTTATAATATTTCAGAGAGGACTTTGAAGAGGAAGGCTTCTGCCAGCCGTACAGAGGAATTGCCTGCGCGCGCTTCATCGGGAACCGGAGCATCTTTGTGGACTCGCTGCAAATGCAGGGCGAAATCGAAACTCAAATAACCGGTAATGCTTTTTATTACCCGCCTTTCAGTGACCGTCTTCAGCACTGGCATTTTATTCTGGGCAGTTATCATTTAAAAACAAGAATTTGCACGCTTGCCTTGCACCTCCATGGTTGGAGGTTCGAATCCCGCCTCCGCACTGTGTTCACGGGGCTTGCATGTTCGCCCCAGGTCCTGCAGGGGTTTCCTCCAGGTACTCTAGTTTCCTCCCTCAATCCAAAGACATGCATTGTAGGCTGATTGGCATCTCTACATTGTCCATAGTGTGTGAATGGGTGTGTTTTGGCACCCAGTCCAGGGTGTCCCCCGCCTTACATTTACATTTACATTTAGCAGACGCTTTTATCCAAAGCGACTTACAAATGAGACACACTCACACACCAATGGTAGCAGAGCTGCCATGCAAGGTGCTAGCTTGCCATCGGGGGCAACTTAGGGCTCAGTGTCTTGCCCAAGGGCACTTCGGCATGGGATCACCCGGGCCGGGATTCGAACCACAAACCCCACGATTAGTGGATTAGTGGACAACCCGCTCTACCGACTGAGCCACAGCCACATCTTGTGCCCAGAGTCTCATGGAATAGGCTCCAGGCTTCCCATGACCTTATGCAGTATAAAAAGTACAGAAAATGGATGAGTGGGGATATCTGCATGGAAAATTATGCTTGTAATGTTGCACGTAAGGAGGAAATTTCCGGCTCCTCCAAACACTGTAATATTGCCAGATTAGCTCAGCTCCATCTGTAACATTTCATTAGTGTTTGTGCAGATACAGTTTCAGAAATGTGACAGCATTAGACACAGTCTCTCTCTCTCTGTGTTTAATGGACCCGTTTCAAGGACATTCCTGTCTGTTAGAAAATGTGTTCTCACAGTCCATCTCTGTATTTTGGTACCTTCTCATCATTGTCCATGAGAAATGAAGTCGGCTAGGAGCCAGACTGACCCGAGACTAGCCGTTTCCCATGAATTAATGTGACCAGTTGTGAGTCTTCTGTTGGTCAGGGTGCTACATCACAGTGAAGTGTACACATGGACTACACTTCGGCAATAACCTGGACTTCAGTCACACTTTCTAATTGTTCTTGCTGTTTAAGAGCATTTTTGAGCCAAGCCAGCATCTTAAGCTTTTCAAATGGGACATACTGTGTAGAAAATTAACCTCTGGAGTATGCTCAGTGCTCTTTTCTCTCCCCTTCCTCTCCAGCTGCCTTCACCATGATTGGCACTTCCAACCACCTCTCAGATCGCTGCTCTCAGTTTGCCATCCCGTCGCTCTGCCACTTTGCCTTCCCCACATGTGACCGGAGCTCTGGGATCGATAAACCACGCGACCTGTGCAAGGATGAGTGTGAGATCCTGGAGAACGATCTGTGTAAGACTGAGTACATCATCGCCCGCTCCAACCCACTGATCCTTAAACGACTCAAACTGCCCAACTGTGAAGACCTGGCTGCTTTGGACAGCCCCGAGGCAGCCAACTGCATGAGGATAGGCATCCCAATGGGCGAGTCAATCAACAAAAGTGAGTACAACTTTTTAATCTGTATACATTTGGCAAGTTAAGTTGTTGCCTTCTAAAGTATGCAACCTACTTTTTCTTTTCTGACACAGATCACAAGTGCTTCAACAGCAGCGGTTCTGATTATCGGGGCACCACTAGCATGACCAGGTCAGGCCGCCAGTGCCAGCCGTGGAACTCTCAGTATCCACACAGCCACACCTACCTCGCTGTGCGCTATCCAGAGCTAAATGGCGGCCACTCATACTGCCGTAACCCAGGCAACAAGCAGGAGGCACCTTGGTGCTTCACTCTGGACGAGGGTGTTCGCATGGAGCTGTGTGACATCCCTGCATGTGGTAAGGAGCAGTGATCCCACTTACTGCTGGTATTTAGCGAGGGTTTCACTGCCATAAAGGCACCACAGCTAGGAACATGTACTACAAGGTCTGGATACATGACCAAGAAATGGTTATTTTAGTCATTTATAGGCCAAAAAACATCATGCGGTCAGGTCCATAAGTATTTGGACAATGACGCAATTTCTTCTTTTTCCTCTGTACACACCGTGTAACACTAACAAGTCACATGACATTGGGGAGGGAAAATGGTTAATTGGGCCCAATTTGGACATTTTTACTTAGAGGTGTACTCACTTTTGTTTCCAGTGGTTTAGACATTAATGTCTGTGTGTTGAGTTATTTTGAGGGGACAGTAAATTTACACGGTTACACAAGCTGTACACTCACTACTTTACATTGTAGCTCAGTGTCATTTCTTCAGTGTTGTCCCATGAAAAGATATCATCAAATATTTACACAAATGTGAGGGGTGTACTCACTTTTGTGAGATACTGTATATGGCATCACAACATAAAAAATATAAAATTGTGTAAAGGATATTCAAATATATTTAAGTTAACTAAAGAACAGCTTTGTCTCCGTTTTACATAATATATTCTTGAATAATTAGTATTACCAGTGTAAATTTGATCTTTAAATATGAAAATTATGAAATATGCACAGTCTACTTATGTACAGAGTAGTAGTAGTAACAGTAAATCATAAAGGCTTTACCTTGTTCATTTTACATGACTAAATTGTGCAGTTAAAATAAGAGTTTTAGTCCTTTAACTTGGATGCAAATTTCTGAAATGATTTTCCAATAGCATGTAAGTCATCGTTGTTTATGGTTCTCAGACCCAGAGAAGCGTATAGGCAGCAGTATGGAGATCCTCTACATCCTGGTCCCCAGTGTTGCCATCCCGCTAGCCATCGCCTTGCTCTTCTTTTTTATCTGCGTGTGCCGGAATAACCAGAAAGCCTCGCGTCCACCCGCCCAGCGCCAGCCCAAACCTGTCCGCGGACAGAACGTGGAGATGTCCATGCTGCCTGCATATAAGCCCAAGGTGAGAAAAACAGTCACCAAACACTAAAACATGAATAAAATAGAAATAAAATAGGGTCTTGCACCCACTGGACAGTACAGTGTCTAGGGCCTTACGGATCAGAACCAAGAGTTCAGCCCTCCTGCAGTTGAAATGAGTAAAAGGAACTTTTGAATTCAGAACTGCGCATAGGGGAAATAAAGTTTTATGATTGCTCTACAAGCTATTGACCCAAATGCATACACATACTCAACCCTTCATCTATCCCTTGCGCACAAAGTTCTTTCATGAGCACTCTGCTTCAGTCTCTGCTTTATGAATCGTAACCAGTCCCAGACGTATTGTACTGTACTTAAAATTCTCTCATGCAGACCCAGCTGCAAGTCATGGTTCAAGACAGGGGTCATGCAGAGGTCATCGTTCACTTGACTTGTTTTTAATATGAGATGATCAGGGATGAGACGTAGCTGCCTCAGGGAGTGTTGGTCCTAACACGAACCAGCTGCCACTTGTATAATAGCCATGGCTTTGTTCCCTGCATCTGCGCTCTGGGTAGAATTTTGTTTGACCTCTGATGGCTACTGAAGCCTTCATTCGCCGTCTTCTGCACTGACGATCAGTACGTCTATTGACGTTTATTATCATCATTGATCGATTTGAAACATTGTAAGTACGGAATAAAACCTGATGGGGTGTAGTTTTAGGAAAATAATCAACAACAGGAGAGTGTGATGCAGCCCAACATGACACCAATTGTCACGATTTGGAGACGGATGCAGATGATACATTTAATCGAGAACAAAATAACAACACAAAAGACATAAAGACCTTGTAGCAAAACACTATGGCAAAGACTAAACATAAACCAAAGACCTAAACACAACGGCAAAGAAAGATAAACAAGACAAGGAGTCTTACATATACATATACACATACACGTGAGTGCTGTTTAACAAGAACATGATTCAGGTGCAGGTGGTCATGTGACTGTGATGTAGTGAGGTGCAGTGGCTGCTGGGAACTGTAGTTCAGAGTTCCTTCTCCGACACGTGACACCAATCTAAAGGTTCCTGAAGTACACATCCCGAAGTGTTCCTCTTACACGGCAGAAATTTAAAAAAAAAATTTTTAAATGTATTTCTTAAAAGAATGACATGCTGCACTTGTATCTGTTTATAGCAACACTTAATTCCTCACCAGACACTTTTTACTCTCTTGCAGTTAATAAAGACACTGGAGACTCCTTCCATAAACGTTAAATGAACCTATACAATATCCGTACGGTATTATACAATTATACATTTTCCATTTTAATCTGTTTATTATTAGTATCAGATCATGTGGAGTGTCCGTCATGCAACTTCCTGTGAATGAGCTGTTACTATAGAAACAATAACATATTAGAACCACTGCTTTAATATGAACCTGTGATTTGTCTTGCATATCAGCAATAAGAGTCGATAATTCATCCGCGCTGTATATGATGCATATGATGTAAGTGATACAGTACATCGCTCCAGTTAACATTTCATCCATACGGTCTGTACTATATTTGTAATACAGCGGTGTATCTTGGTTGCATGTGTGGCAGAAGAGGGCAGTAAATCACCCTCTGTATTTGAAACACATTAAACATCTTCCAGTTGGAGGACTGATGCCATGTCTGTGAATTATTGAGCATAGTAATAAAAGCTAGCATAAATCCTTTTTCCATAATCATAATCATATTAATCTGTCAACAGACTGTTTACAACAGCTATAAAATAATGCTAGCAGATGGAACACTTTGATGTGGGACGTCTGTTCAGATCTTTAGCACTCACTTTAGCCTCTGTGAAAGATCAGAGTACAGAGCAAGTCAGAGGGTCAGAGGTCACCAGACAGTCTGAAGTTAAACTCATCCAAGCTTCAGAGAGAGGCATCAAAGCAAAGAGAGATCTCAATTTTATTTGAAACCTTTCGGACTTTGTGTAAATAAAAAAAAAAAACAAAGTGTTCTGGGCGTTTTCTATTTTAATGATAATATTTAGTGATTTTTTTTTGTGAAAATGAAGGCCATTGATATCTGTTTTTATTCCAGTGTTAAAGGTTATGTTTTATTTTTAAAGCACTAAATGTAAGATAGTGAAGGAACAAAAGAAAAGTGGTTTAAAAATAACTCGCTTAAATCAGAATATGCTAAATCGAAAACCAAATTCCTATTCGATCAAACAAGGTAGGGTATCCATTTAATAAGAACATAACGCATGCACATGAAATCACAATCACATTGAGAATAATTATGTTCTGAAACTTGAGTTTTCTTTTCAGTCTTGCTGTTGTTCATTACATTAGGTGTTTTGGGATCATTCGAGTCGCCAAGGCCTCATCCCAGGTGTGAAGCATGGTGGCAGTTGCATCATGGTTCGACGCTGCCTTGGGGCCTGGATAGCTTGCAATCATTAAGGAAACAATTCATTCAAAACTATATTATTTACTGTTACTATATTAATAAACTTCTCAGGGGAATGGCAAAGTAGTGGTATACCAGTCATTGGATGTTATGGCAAAATAGTAATTGCATGTAAATAAAATGAGCATGCATCGACAGTGGTCTAAATTTTACCGGAAACTTCTTCCTCTCTCCTCTCTTCTAGACTAAAGCCAAAGAGCTGCCTCTGTCAGCTGTACGTTTCATGGAGGAGCTGGGTGAGTGCACCTTTGGTAAAATCTACAAAGGTCACCTGTACCTGCCAGGTATGGAGCATGCTCAGCTTGTGGCCATCAAGACTCTGAAGGACTTCTCCAGCCCACAGCAATGGAACGAATTCCAGCAGGAGGCTTCTGTATTTGCAGAGCTCCACCATCCTAATGTCGTGTGTCTTCTGGGTGTGGTAACACAGGAGCAGCCTGTGTGCATGCTCTTCGAGTTCCTCCCACTCGGAGATCTCCACGAGTTCCTGGTCATGCGCTCGCCACACTCCGACGTCGGCTGCAGCAGCGATGAGGACGGCACTGTTAAGTCCAGCCTGGACCATGGAGACTTCCTGCACATTGCAATGCAGGTAGCAGCTGGCATGGACTACCTGGCCAGCCACTTTTTCGTCCACAAGGACCTGGCAGCAAGGAACATACTTGTAGGAGAACAACTTCATGTGAAAATTTCAGACCTGGGACTGTCAAGGGAGATCTACTCTTCTGATTATTATCGCGTGCAGCCAAAAACACTGCTGCCCATCCGCTGGATGCCTCCAGAATCCATCGCATATGGAAAGTTCACCACAGATTCTGACATCTGGGCTTTTGGAGTGGTTCTTTGGGAGATCTTTAGCTTCGGCCTTCAACCCTACTATGGCTTCAGCAACCAGGAAGTGATTGAGATGGTGCGCAAGAGGCAGCTTTTGCCTTGCCCAGACGACTGCCCGCCACGCGTCTACACGCTAATGAACGATTGCTGGCAGGAAGGACCTGCACGGAGGCCCAGGTTTAAGGACGTCCATGCTAGACTGCGTGCCTGGGAGGGTTTGTCATCCCACGCCAGCTCCAGCACACCATCCGGAGGCAATGCCACCACTCAGACCACCTCGCTCAGTGCCAGTCCCGTCAGCAACCTCAGCAGCCCACGCTACGCCGGATTCATCTATGGTGCTCCTCAGGGAATACCAGCAGGTCAGATTGCAGGTTTTGTGGCAGCACCAATGCCACAGAACCAACGCTTCATCCCTGTGAATGGATACGCCATCCCTCCAGGCTACACTGCTTTCCCAGCTGCCCACTTTGCTTCAGCACAGGCACCCACGCGAGTGCTCCAGCACTGTCCTCCCCCTAAGAGTCGTTCCCCCAGCAGCGCCAGTGGCTCCACCAGCACGGGCCATGTTACTAGCGTGCCCTCCACAGGCTCGAACCACGATGCAAACACGCCACTGCTTTCACACTGCGTCACTCTAGCTCCTGTGGCCACCATGCAGGGCGGCGCGGTGTCCATGTTTGGACACATGGCACAAAAGGGGCTGCAGATGGACCCGGCTCAGTCGTCTCTGTTAGCCGACTCCAACAGACTCATGTACGGCGAATCGGTCATCACCGCTGACTTGTGAATACATCGTTCCTTTTTCTTTTCTTTTTTTTTGTAAATGATTATAATTATTGATATTTTAAAATGTTTTCTTTCACTGTGTAAATACCAACTAGCCGGAATGGAATGTAAAAGATTTATATTCTGTGTTTTTGTTTTGTTCTTTTTATATGAAAAATGTAAGAAAAGAATAAAGGAACACCTCCTCATCTCCTCTTACTGATGATATCAGTATGATAAGATAGAATGAATGAAGACTTTGAGACCCTTTGATTTTCTTCCAGTCACTCTTTTCCAGCTGGATGAGAATATGAGCTTGCTGTTAAGGAATCTTCATCTTGATCACAGCCCTGAAATATAATGGTCATGAAATCATGCCTTTTTCATATCTGCCTCAAAACCATTTTGATTGGACTGTGGCTTGAGCTCGTCAACCTTTCTCATTCTCTTTTCTCAATCAAAGTCATCAATCTGACAGATTGGTTTCGCTTTGGTAATTGCAGTGGTAATCGGGCATATTAGTTATGGATGGTTAGTCTAGCAATTTTCTTTTGAAATGACTTTGTGAATCAGTTGATCGTTTATTCTATTCCAAATCCACGCTGCCTTTTCAGGTAGCTTTAAACCTTCTGTCATTGAAAACTATACATATTCATTGTATAGACTAAAAGCCTTTTATGCCTGACCTCTGGTAAAGCTTATTGCACTGTTTCTGGTCATAAACTGGTGAGTGCAAAAGTTTGCATACCCTAAGGCAAAAATAAAGAGAAATATATTACATTTATGGTACCTCCTCTTCCCTGACATATGTTTTTATTCTGCCAGCTTGACCAAGCTTTGGCAACACTAACGGACATATCTGTAACTGTGTCAAGCATCACTTGTCACAAATCAGGCCTTTTCTGTCGATTTGCCTTCCAGTCAAAATCACACTTTAGCTTTGAACTGCGCTTGCACTATGTTTGATGAGAAAATGCAGTTTTATGACAAAATGTGCTTCAGATTAGCTTAATATTCCATTTTAAGATGTTTCCAAGTACTTAGTGAGTATTTTAAAGTCATTCATGATAATTTTGGCAGGAAGAACTAATTACCACTCACTGAATGATACCGGTCATAATCGTAGCATTGTCAGCTCGACATTTACATTCAATTATTTGGCAGACCCTTTTATTCAATGCAACACAGTTGAGCTGAACAGATGAAAGTTAAAGGCTTTGCTCAGTGGCAGTTTGGTAGTACTATCCAAAATCCCAAAATTCTGTATCTACTGAGGCTCTATATCCTCTGTGTGGCGTGCCATGCTCTCAACCTGTCTGTATGTTAGCTGGCTCACTAGGCTCTCTATCTGACTACCTTTGTCATTGGTCAGCTGAGCTGTCTATCTGATGTGCTGCCTGTTTATCTAACTCACCAGCTGTCAGATACTCTGTCTATCTGTATAACTGGCTGGCTGATTGTCTCTATCTGTCTGTCTGACAGCTGTCCAACTATTCTTGAATGGCAAGTCAAGCTATCTATTGTACCGCTCTCTCTGAATGTTAAATCGTGCTTCCATCCTTCCAGCTGTTTGCTGGATGACTCCGCACTTTCCTCTGCAAACTCAATTCAAATGAGATTTTTTTTTTTGTCTCTACGAATTTTCAGCCTTTTGCATTGTGTATAAGCGAAAATGCCTAGAAAAGATCATATCTGTGCGATATGGCTAGGTAGAAGTATAGTTGTGCTCAAATGAGAGAAATTTTCTCATGTGTGTGAAGGCAGAGGTTGTCCGCACACCGAATGAAACCAGACCACAGAGGTCTATCAAAATATATATTTATTATTTTAAACTTGCCTATTGAAAAAAAAAATGTGCAAAGATCAGCGGGTTTAAACTGACCAGAGAGCAGACGTTTCAACTAATAGCTTTCTTCACTATACGGCTTGTAAAATACATCAGCAGTTTGCCAGCGATTACGGTTTTCTATTTTGTTAAAGAATGACACATTTTTATCTTGTTATAGTTACATTTAATATTGTGAATCGTTCATGAAACAGGTTAGTGCCTTGGGGTTAGGGTTAGAGGTAGGTTTAGGGTTGGTTTATAGCTAGCCTTAACCCAAAGTTTTTAAACTTAGGGTTAGGGGCTATCTATTAAACATTGTTCCCTCCCCTCATCCCCCTCCCCCCCCCCCCCTCGCCCTTTTCTTAAAGTTCATAAAACGTTGTATTTTTACAAAGAAGTCACAAATTGCTCTGACTTTCCCTGATGGAACAGTTTTACCTGTGGCTGCTACAAAGCGCTGACACTTGAGACTCCTTCCAAAAATACTAAATCAGCATGTCCTAACAGAAAATTTCAGCATATCAACAATTCCATATTTTCCGAATCTTCTCATTTGGAGCGTCTGCCATGCAGGTCCCTGTTAGTTGTTTTTTTTTTTTACAGTAGAAACCGTAATGATGATTAGAATGAACGCATTTAAATAAACCTATCATTTGTCTTGCAATTAATCAACACCTTCTGACCAATCAGATTTGAGAATTCGACGGCGCCATAGTATAAACAAAATTCAAAGCCATCATCATGTATTTGTCTTCTGAAAGCTGGCTACTGAGTATATGCACAGGGTTCACAAGGGGCTCAGAGCTTTTCTTAGTGTACAAATGAAGTGAATGCATTTTCTCTCTTCTTCCCTCATATTATTGATCAATCCTGTATCTGCCAGCTTGTATCATCACCTTCTTATTTTCTTTGTGTGTCGACTTGTATAGACTGGACTGGGAGCGTCACCTTAACGTCACAGAGAATAGCTGCACTGTCTAGTCGCTAGCTCTTTCTATTGTTTATTTTAGTTAGTTGCTATGCAACTATCAAATACAGATGTGCACCAGGGTTCAGGCTGTCGTTCAGGGTACAGTTAAATGGTTATACATACAAAGCTAGAACTTTTTTTTTTTATGTCATATCACGAAAGAACTTCCCCTTGCTATGCATGTACTAACTGATATTTCAATAGTTTATTTTTGAGTCAATGGTTTATTTTTGTACAACATTTTGTATCAACAATATTATAAACCTCTAACCATATTGAGACTCTTGGTGATCATGATTATGGTACGAGCTCATGTTTGTAACGTGGACAAATCACTTCTCTGTCCTTTCTGTGTCTTCATGCATTCTCCTCCAGGAAGATTGGAGGTTTTATTTAGCTGTTTGATTTGTAACCATAATCGCTTGTATGGCAAGTCAAAAACCACTTAATACTGAAGACTGTGAATCGTTTTTTGGCTCTCCATAGAGGGGCGCCATTAAGGACGCAGTAAATACATGCTAAACGTTTACACATTTTATATGTCAACTTATGTGGCCTTGATTTTCTTTGTGTCATTGTGAGAAAAGAGTTTTGCACAAATAGTTTGTATGGCAAACTTGCTATTAAACAACTGTTGTTGTTTTTTTGGTCATATTGAGGACGTTTGATTATTTCAGACTTGAGTAGATCTATCCACCCATCCATTTATAATACTAAAGGTCACGGGGAGCCTGTGCCTGGGAACTCTGGGCATAAGGCATAACCCATCGCAGGGCACAATCACACACACACACGCTCATTCACACACTACAGGCCATTTGGAAATGCCAATCAGCTTACAGCATATGTCTTTGGACTGGGGAGAAAATCAGAGTACCCAGAGGAAACCCCTGAAGCACTAGGAGAACCTGCAAACTCTACACACACAAGGCAGAGGTGGGATTCAGACTTCCACCCCAGGATGTGTGAGGCAAACATGATAACCACTAAGTCACCGTGTCCGTCCCCAAACTTGAGAGTAAACCATACAAATCAATTGTTAATATGCTACATATAATATGAAGAACCTGATTTATTTTAGGTTCTTCATAAGAACTAAAGGGCGTCATGGCAACATTAATTCATTCAGTGGTACAAGTAGTTACGCTGTAATGAGACCTTGTTGTATATAAAGCATTGTAAATGAAACAGTAATACAACCCCTGGCAAAAATGATGGAATCACCACAATTAGAGGATGTTCACCTGGCTTTTTTACTTCGTAACAATTAAACAAACCACAGATTTGACACAAAACAATTTTTGTTTAATAGCTGAACATTCTGGCTTCGTGAAATAAACCTCAAACAACTTAAATTGTTTTAATTAATGGCATATTTTTTTTCCAGATCCAGTAGAGGAAAAAAATATGGTATCAGTCAATGTTGAGGAAAAGATTGTGGAATTATCAACATCACAATTAGTACTTTGTTGCTCCTCCTCTTGGCTTTGATGCCAGCCTGATTTCTTTGAGGCATGGCAAAGGATGGAGCCTTGTCATGAACCGATGTTTTAAATTTTCACCATAAATTTTTAATCACCTCGCGATCCGGACTGTATTCTGGCCAGGTCATTCAGTTGATCTGCCTTTATTGAAGGAAAGCTTTAACCCTTTCTGCTCTGTGGGAAGATGCATCATCATCATCATCCTCCTCCTCAAACCTATTTTCTATCAATGGAATGAGGAAAATGTCCAAAAGTTCAGTGTGCACCTGTGTATTAATTCTTGAGGTCTGCCCTGGTCCTTTACCTGACATGCAACCTCGATCATAAATGAGGGGGAAATTCCTCACTGAATATCTCTTTCATCCAATCATCCCCACTCCATGATTGCTTCTCTTTAGCGCACTGTAGCCTTGTTTTCTCCTGTTTAAGTGTTGGTGCTGGTTTTCTTTTGGCTTCTGAACCTAAATCCCATTTCATTCAGCCCATGTCTTACAGTTCTATCACAGACGCTGACTCCTGTTTCCACCCATTTGATTTTTATTGGTTTTGTTGTGAATTTAGAGTTTTCTATCCTGACTCTGAGGTCTTTCTCAGTCGACCCGTATGTTTTCCTTTTATAACCTTCCCATTTTGTTGGTACTTTTAGACACAGCTGACTGGGAACAATCAATATCTTTTGCCACACTTTCAGATTTCCTTCTTGAAGGAGTTCCTTCAATTTTTCTCATTGTTTCAATTTACATTTCTCTTGTTGGGGCCAGGTTTCCTTTCAAAAAGTCCAAGGTTAAGGTCTGTAAGCACGCTCCTTTTAACTGCAGACGAATTTGCATTTTTAGACTTATTGCTGGTATTTGTTTTAGAAATGCAAATTACAAGGTGATTCCATCATTTTTTTCCTCGACATTGATTAATTCCATCATTTTTTGCTCTACTTGATTTGGAAACAAAATATTTCATTAATTAAAAATAATTTCATTTAACTTTTCACAAAGCCAGAATGTTCAGTTAATAAACCAAAAAAAAAATGTTGTGCTTTGTTTGATTGTGAACACCTCTAAGTGTTCGGGATTGTGTCCGATCCGATAGACCGTCCGATCCGATAGACCTCGATAATGCGACTGTAAGCTTAGAGTCAACTCTCCACTATACATTAGATAGAGTGGCTCCACTCAAAAGAAAATTAATTAGAGAAAAAAAAATTAGCACCGTGGTATAATGATAAAACGCGTACCTTAAAACAAACCACTAGACAATTAG
>JAFFST010052632.1:120435-134406 GCA_022414735.1 Noturus placidus
AACCGCCAACCCCACGATTAGTGGATTAGTGGACAACCCGCTCTACCGACTGAGCCACAGCCGCCCCAAATTATACTCTTTATGTGATAGAAATTATACATTAAACTGTTACAAAACTTTTTTTTTTTAAACCTTTAAGGTGTTAATATAGAAATTATATATAATAGATAGAAATTATGTTATGATAGAAATTATACATAAATAAATTATGCATAAAACTGTTACAGAACCAATCTTTTTTTAAACTTTAAGGTGTTAAATTAAACTATTAAGAGTTCATATTTATGAATTATCATCATGTTGTTATATTCTTGAGTCTGATAGTCTCCAGAAGAATCGTGGCTGGTTCTGCAAGATTCTCAATAAAACTTACAGCTCATTTCCAGATAAAACAGCACTAATTCTACCTCAGACTACTTTTGTAAGCAAAGCATCGTCACACCTAATATTGAATTTGTTTCATTTATTACTGTTTACCGCTCTTTATAGTATGTTTTTTATTTGTTTAATTTTGAAGGCATCTTTGCTCTACAGCATTTCTTTGCACATGCCTAAGACTTTTGCACAGCACTGTATATATAAAATGACATATGCATTGCAGACACCATCATCCAAAAATATGATCATCTTGATTGCAGTAATTTTTGCCTAAAATACAAAAAGCAGACTTTATCCGACAAAGAAATGTTGTTTTCATTCGATGGCCTGTTTTAATTCAACTTACAAGTGAGGCACAATCCAAAGCAGATGTACATGCAATTTAAGGGGCCCAACAGTAACTCTCTGGCAGTCCTGAGATTTGAACTCACAACCTTCACTTCACTAACAGAACCTTATCCACTGAGCCCCAAGAAAAGAAATCACTTTTGTAAATTTACTACATGAACTCTAGTCTTGCAAGCCAAAGAGTGTAGCACTTTTATTCACGGAATATGACCAAGAGCCAACTCTTTTTTTTTTTTATAGGAAGAAGCTGTTTGAGTGAAATTGTAAGCATACAAAAGAGATCAGGTGCACTATGAGCCATGGGTGGAGTGTCTGAAACAGAGACTATACAAACAAATTAATCTCTAAATCTCGTAATCTCCAAATTGAGTTATCTGTAATAATAAACCGTATGAATTTTCCCTGTATATGTCACCAGTCACGTAAGCAACAGAAATCTAAAATCCACTTTATTGTACTCTGGAAGACAGTGATCCAAGATTCATAACAGAGACATGGACAATCAAAGGCAGTGTGACGACTGACTAGGCTTTGTGCCGAGATGAAAAGCTGAAAGGAGAAATAGGATAAGTAAGCAGGTACACCCCCCCCCCCCCCCAACACACACACACCCAAGAACAAGACAAACCCTCAGTTGTCAGGCCATGTGAACTGTTGTTATAGGTTGCTCTATGTTTGACCTCTGGATAAAAGAGGACACTGTCTGGGTCTGATGGCCTTGACCCGGAGAGAAAATAGAAACAATAAGCCGTCTCAGTTTCCCAAATAGTCAATCATCTTCCACTTTGGCCTCAGGCGTTGACGTTTGCTCTCATATTAACTACTGAGTTTTACAATAATTAACATATTCAACTGGGTAGCTGAATCTGACTGTTAAATGACCTTGACATCGTTTAGCCAAAATTTACTTACTGTGGACACAGTGGACAGTCATATGGAAACATCCATACTGCATCTTGTATTTTTTTTTTATCCCATTGAGATTAAGGCTCTCTCTAACAACAGAGCAACACCTAGTCAAGTTGGCACAGTAGAGAACCATTAAACACAGTAAACACTGACCATATTAACCCCTTAAACACCTAACAATTATTCATCAAGGAAATTATCCATTAACTTCTATAAATGTAATTACTACAGTGTAGCTAATTGTGAAAGTATGTAGTTACAAGAGTGAGGAATATTATACTGGTGTGGTTTCCTGGGACTTGTGGGTGACGTAAACTCATCATATTGTAAAATATTTACAGTGGAGATTCAGAGCCAAGATAATGGGTTAACATTTTAAAAGCAGCAAGTGATCCAAGGTAAGATAGTAAAAGGTATTTGGAAAGACCTAATTATATGTTAAAAAAAAAGCAAAAAAAAAACCAACAATACTAATTCTACTGGTACTAGTAATAGTAGTAATAATAATAATAATAATAATAAAAATAATAAATAACCCAGCCACGGATCTCCACAAGTCAGTAGATGGTTCTGTGCCAGTCCTAAGCCCGGAAAAATGGGGAGGGTTGCGGCAGGAAGGGCATCCGGCGTAAAAACTGTTGCCAAACTAAAATGGATGCGAGAAAGACGGAAGAGGATGCGTGCGATAGAATGGCCTGGAGAAGAGTCACCCACACCGGCAACCCCACCTAGTGGGATTAAAGCCAGAAGAAGAAGGGTTTTTTTTACATTTTGATTTTAGAAATGTAACTGTAATTCTTACAGCATTGAATTACCATTCAAAGAACATTTAGACACAAACCTGCATGTTTTTTTCTCAAAGTAACAAAGTTACAAACATTCATTATGAGCACCATTAGTGATGTTCAAAACATCCACGTGAAAATTTAAATGTTGCCATGTATGCTGCAAGATATCCACATATTTTTTTTTTCAATGGCAGCTGTATTCTTGCTTTCATAGATCAGTGAGTGTTGTACACACATCTTTGACGAATGCCCAAGGAAAGAAATCACAGGGTGTGATATCACATTATAAGTAGCCAAAGAATGGCACGTCCATGGCCAATCCACTTTTTCAAGAATGTCTATTTCAGAGACTCATGAACGATCAAGGCTCCATGTGGTGGTGCTCCATCATGCTGAAACATGATATGCAGCTTTTCCAATTGTGGATAGACAAAGTGTTTCAATGTCAATGTATGGAGGTCCTGGAGATCACTTTTTGGTTCATAGAAGAAACTATGTGCTCCCCATTGTTCACATATTTAGTCAAAGCTTTTTTTGTTTTTTGCTTTTTCAAGAAAGATGTATTTCCCTGTTAGATGAGACATTCACAATATTTCTACATTGATTGACTTTTTATATTGGATAAAGATAATGTTCTGACACCCTTGTACATTCTTTTGTTGGATAGTAGTATATTTTCACGTTTCAACAACTGCACGATCCTGTAGGTTCATCCTGTACAACATCAAGAAAATCAGACTGTTCAGGCTCTTGTTATTTTAAAACTTGACTACTGCAACTCACTACTCTTGGGTCTCCCAGCCAGCTCCAACAAACCCCTGCAGATGGTTCAGAATGCAGCAGAACGCCTCGTCTTCAACCAGCACAAGAGAACCCATGTCACACCCCTCTTCATCTCCCTCCACTGGCTTCCCGCCCACATCAAATTCAAGGCCTTAATGCTCACGTACAAGACCTTGTATGGAACAGCAACTACCCCCTACCTCAACACTCTCCTTGAGGCTTACATTCCCTCATGCAATCTGCGATCGGTTAACGACCGATGCTTAGTAATGCCTACTCAAGGTCCCTTTTCAGAACTTTCACACTATCTGTCTCTCAGTGGTGGAATGAACTTCCAACCTCAATCTGGATCGCAAGAATCTATCACAATCTTCAAGAAACAGCTAAAGACCCACCTATTCCATGAACACCTAACCAACCCATAAAACGCCAACCCCTACATTTATTAAAATAATAATAATAATAATAATAATATAATAACAATAATAATAATAATAATTACTCTGGCTCTTACACCTCTACTCTACTGCGCACTTTGCTTCTCTAGAAATTAATTTAAAATCTTGTATTGTAGCACTACTTGTATTGTTCTCCACTTGATAATTTCCTCATTTGGATAAAAGCGTCTGCTAAATGAATAAATGTCAATGTAAATAGTGAAATAGTAATTAACATAAATTTTTGTGAAATAAACAGCCTTTGTGTGGAAAAACTAATTCTATCTGTTGACTTCAAACACATTTTAAATAAAAATTACAAATAAGATATTTTGTACAACAAAAATATTCTACTGTGAACCATAATATCAAATGTATTTCTTTCACAGAATTATTGGTAGGACCTTATTATGTCAAATTTCAACATGAACATGCTTTTGAAAGTGGAGCAACTCCCTTTCTTTTATGTGATGGAAAGTCAATATGTATTTATGTTTATACAGGAATGGCACTGTGCTTTGCCATGGTGCAAACTGTACATTTAAGGATTCCTCTTCTCTAGCAAATCTTTTCTTCTCATCAGCTATTATCAAGCCACCTGTGAGTTTGATCAGTATGCGTTAGAGCAGTAAAAACACCATGCTGCACCACCACACCTCATTCACAGAAGCAATGTGATTCGGATTGATTATTAAAATAAAATCAGGGAGTGAATATCATTCTTTCATTTCTCATAGTATAAATGTCTCAGCCTAGACACAGAGGAAGAAAGCAGCAGTGCAAAACAATTTCAAGGTTTGTTGAAAGATCCGGAGAATACATTACGAGCAAGGCAACTCACCTTTGATAAGTAAGTGTAAGGGTTTTTTTTTTAAGTAACTGTATTCAGATGAAAAGCTGAGCTCAGCTGTTAACTGAACGCCAGTGTTTTTATACAGTCACAGAAACAGATAAAACCATGAAAGGCTGAGAGATGCAGAAAGATAGGAGTCTCTGAGCTTGAGGATTATAGATGCAGAAAGATAGGAGTCTCTAAACTCACAACTCTTTTGGCCATGAAGGGGGAGAAAGCCATCCATCTCCTCAGCCCTCTAAGAGAGGAAGAACACCATAATGCACTTTAATGTGTTCCATATGCTTTGGGGGTTCGGGGGTAAAATGGTATGTCCACCCCCTACCCTCATCCTGTCTTTTCAAACCTTTGCCTGTACCTCTTGTCCGCCCCTCCTGGCTCTGTTCTTATCTGTTTTTTTTTGCTTGCTACTCTGTCTTGTTGCCTCTCTCTCTCTCTCTCTCTCTCTCTCTCTCTCTGTCTCTCTCTCTCTGTGTCTCTTTTGATATCTCTTTCTCCGTTTCAGCCTGTTTCCACTCAGACAGTCTCTGCTTAAGGATAAAAGAAGGGGCCCGAGCCTCATCACGGTCCATTTTTACCATCTGAATGTCTTTACTCTGTTCTTTATATACCTATAATCTATCCACAGTACCCAAACTAAATTAAGGCACACACAGACCTTTGAGAAGAATGTAACCTAATCTTATTTCCTCCTTAGTGAATTGCAGTCTGTTCTCCCTGTGTCTGTGTGGGTTTCCTCCGGGTTCTCCGGTTTCCCACCACCTCCCAAAACCAGGCAAGTAGGTCGATTAGCTATGCTAAATTGCCCCTAGGTGTGAATGGGTGTGTGAATGGTGCCCTGCATTGAACTGGCATCCCAGCCAGGGTGTGTCCCTGTCTTACACAATGTTACTGGGATAGGCTCCTGATTCATCGCAACCCTGACCAGGATAAAGTTCTTACTGAAGATGAATGAATGAATGAATGAATGAATGAATGAATGAATGCAGTATTATGTTATGTATAGGTCAGGGTAAACAGCATCTCATAGCAAATTAACATTTTACTCACTAGAACTTCATTCATTTGTACTTTTATTGTGGCTTTTGTTAAATTGTACTTTTACTGTGCTGTATATGTTACAGTTGTAAGAATTAGATGTTAGAATTTTAATGTCTACAAGTTATTATGGAGAAAAAACCATTTCCCATTAGAAAATTATTTCTATATTTTTATAGAGAATAAATTAGAAAATAATTTCTATAATTATTTCTATAATTATATAGTATATATATATATATATATATGTATATGTATATATATGTATATGTATATATATATGTATATGTTTGTGTGTGTGTGTGTGTGTGTGTATGTGCATGGTTTTCTATTTACTGACTTGTAAAAATTGTAGAATGACAATGATGAATTTTTCTTGCCCTGAGTAACTGTCACTGTTAGATTACTCTTTCTCCCAGAAGATTCCCAGAAGCTTCTTTCTTTCAGTACACTTTACTGGATTTGCCACTGGGTCTCAGAAATGATTTAAACAAACTTCACGAAAGTGATTTGCATACTGTAAACTGTAGAACTACTGTACAAATCATTGGCTGTACTTCAACATTTAAAAATTGAAGAAATTCTTTCAGTTACTGCCATCGTACTCTGTTCAAACTGAAACTTTAATATCGTTTTTTTTGTTTAATAAACGTTTATCGTTTTTTGCTGTACATAGCATTTGTACTACTAGTTTATCAGAATTATATCGCACACACAAATGCTACCGTAACTCCTATGGTGAGTCCAATACTATTTACTCCTTTTGAATTTATTAATTGTGGTATTTGGTACTCGGTACAGATCAGAATCCTTATTCAAAATACAACGTGACTGTTCTAAGCTTCATATGGAGAAAGCAGAGATGACCCATCACCCTGTATACAAAATGAAATGAAGTGACACACAAGGTCTTTTGTCCAACTGTACTGTTTTATCCATCCTCCTCATGGCAGCAGGCCCAGAGTTAAAGCACAGTTAGCAGTAAAGTGCTTTATATAGTGGCTGGTATATGAGTTAGCTTTAAATTATTGTCATGGCTGGACAGCATCAGACAGAAAAGGAATTTCTTCAGCGGATTAGGATTTATGACGGTGTTGGAGTTAACCTGAATATATGGGTCCCAAAGCTTTAATAATACATGTTTCTGAGGAAAATCCGAACAAACATGAAGAATTTGTGACCGATTTTGTGTAAATGCTGAGCAAAACAAGTCCCAGAACAACTATCCAAAAGCACTGCTAAGCTATTCATGAAGGACTGTCTACAGATATGGCCTTTAGCCATTTAGCTAAACATGCAGGCTTACTTAATATAATTGCTGCAATTGGTATGACATAATTAGTATTGCAGTATTGGTGCAATATTTATATTTTTAATAGTGACATAACATAGAAAATAGCCTATAAAACAAATCACACAACCTGTTTGTGGTTACAAGGATTGCAAAATACATGATCTAAAAATTGTTATAGCACACATATGCTTTTATTACTGAAGGACCTGTCTATTAATACAATTTAAAAAAGCACTTATTACGTTCATCCATCTATCAATTTTCCATACCGCTTTTCCTACACTGGTCCACGCGGAGCCAGGAGTTTATCCCAGAGAACTCTGGGGACAAGGAAGGGGACACCCTGGACTGGTTGCACAATAACAGACCTATTCAAGAACTATTTGGAAATGCCAATCAGCCTACAGTGTATGTCTTTGGACTAGCGGAAGAAACCGGACTGCCCGGAGGAAACTCCCGAAGCACAGAAAGAACAAAGTAGACTGTTTGAAGCCCCAACCCCAGATGTGCGAGAACAACATGCTCCCAGCACTGATCACATGATACCTTCGATATGCACGCATTCACAGTGTGTTAGCTTTGGCAGGTATGATTTTGCAGAAAATGTAGGGGGGGGTACATTAGCTAGCTAGCTTTCAAATAAAAGCAAGAGAAAAAAAATCTGTTTATTTTTACAGCTACTTAATAATGAGCTGCTCCTTCGTGTTTTATCAACCACGACCACTGCCTACACTTCCTGTTTTCTAATGACTCAGTAAAAGAGAGGTTCAAAAATTCAAAGGTCAAAGTTCAGCTACATAAAGTCACCAAGAAGCGAATGAGCTTCTTCTCAGGTGAATGTTTTGGTGTTGATTGGTCTAACAGCTCCTTTAGCTGAAAAAGTGGCAGAAAAATGTAGTTTTTTGGTGTTTCCTGTATCACTGAAGTTCCTGTAGTTAGTTCATTAATTAAGTAGTACATTAGTTAGTTAGTTAGTTAGTTAGTTAGTTAGTTAGTTAGTCATCTGTCTATCAACAGCCATACATCCAAAACCTCATTTTGTCCTAAGTTGCAATGAGTATATGTTTGCTTACTATATATAATAAAAGGACTCCATTATAATTTTGTTGCTTTGGCGCTTAAATAAAGCTTACTGTATACTAAAAAAGCAATTACTAAAAGTGTAGAATATAAATCCTTCACCCATATGGGTGAACATTTGAAATTACTTGTTGTTGTTTTTTTTTTTTTGGTGATATTAGAAATAACAATGCAAATCATCCAATCCGATTAGCCTAAAATAAAAGCTAGTTATGAACCAGTATCTTTAACCTGAAACATTTTATGAGTGGCACTGATGATTTACTGATTACATTAACTATCCGCCTACAGCCAGAATAGCTTTGACATTCTTCAGTGATACAGAGCTGTCAGTCATTTATACACCAAAATATTTAAGAGCTTACAGTATATTATTTATGACCCTGCTGATTTAAGCAGAGCATCTACATCTGAACAAGGTTAATTTGATCTCATTTAGAAATATAAAATTCATCTCAAAATCCAGCCAAGACCTGAGTACTTCACAGATGTCTTCTGTAAATAAGCAAGCATGAAAAACACTGGTGCTTCACTTTAATGGTATTTTCACCTGTTTCGCACTTACTATGATTGCAGCTTTGGGAATGTAGTCCCTCATTCAGAGAGGTGTAATCACTCTCACTTCACAGTTGAGGTTGTTACAGTTGTACACACTCCCAGCAGTGTCAAAACAAGCTGCAAACTCAGTGTTTAGTGCAGACAGAAATAGAAAATGGTTTCAGCTGGGAATCGGCTTAGCCCTTAAAGCTTGTCTTGCTGCATTGATGTTGAAATGGCGAGGAGAAAAAAGGGAGGGAAAAAAACAAGATTCAGTTTCATGGCTCGGGAAAAAGCTAGGAATAAGGTTGTCATGGCAACTGGGTTCATTAAACCACCCCAAATCCCACAAAGAGACATCTCTGGGGGGAAAAAAGGACTTTATAAGGAGTATGAAAAGAAAGTGCATATGTGGAGCCATTTATTTGTTAGTGCAACAACTGGCCTAGTGAACGCAGCCCCTTTCCTGGGCCTTTTGCCTCTGTCTTTGCCAGCATCCAGAGTGTTTTAACCAGCTGCTCATTATTTAGGTCTGTTTTAGCCGATATTTGCCCATTTTCTTCTTGAAGGTAAGTTCTGCAGCATCACCATTTTGACATGGTTCACTGTCTCACAGTCAAATGTATATATTTTATCTTCACCCTCATTATCCAGACTTCTATATACATTTTTAAGGAGTTGCTGGAGAAATATTACAGAGCTATGTAATTATGGAAGGTTGCTATACATCCATCCATCCATCCATCCATCTTCAACCGCTTACTCCTTTTCAGGGTCACTGGGGAACCTGGAGCCTATCCCAGGGAGCATCGGGCACAAGGCGGGGTCACCCTGGACAGGGTGCCAGTCCATCACAGGGCACAATCACATACACAATGGACACTTTAGACTTTAGATACGCCAATCAGCCTACCATGCATGTCTTTGGACTGGGGGAGGAAACCGGAGTACCCGGAGGAAACCCCCGACACACGGGGAGAACATGCAAACTCCGCACACACATGGCCCTGGCGGGACTCGAACCCCTAGAGGTGTGAGGCGAACGTGCTAACCACTAAGCCACCATGCGCCCCGGTTGCTATACATGGATCTGAGAAATTTAAATATAGATGGATCTCATGGCAAACAAAGGCTGCTGCAGAACTGATGATTTGTGTGACATCGCTAAAATGAAATGCAATCTTATGGCAGTGTTTTGAACTTAAATTGTTCTCACAAACTCTTTGCTACTGGTTGTAATCTTGACAAACTAATGTGACTTTAATGTCCTGTAATCAGCCATATGCAGTATGTTTGGAGAAATGGGGAAATTCTGTCTGTTGTTGCTGAATTCTGGTAAACAAATAGTTATGGCCAAAATTGGGGTTTTTCTGCTTCAAACAACATTCTTTGATACCTCAACTTCATGATAAACAGTGTGGAGATATATATATATATATATATAGTAAATGAAACAGTCAATATTTGGTGTGACCAAAATAAATAAATAATAGAAATAGTAGTCTCTGGGTCACGGGGAACCTGGAGCCTATCCCAGGAAGCATCGGGCACAAGGCGGGGTACACCCTGGACAGGGTGCCAGTCCATCACAGGGCACAATCACATACACACTCACACACACATTCATACACTACGGACACTTTAGACACGCCAATCAGCCTACCATGCATGTCTTTGGACTGGGGGAGGAAACCGGAGTACACGGAGGAAACCCCCGACACACGGGGAGAACATGCAAACTCCGCACACACATGGCCATGGCGGGACTCGAACCCCGGACCCTGGAGGTGTGAGGCGGACGTGCTAACCACTAAGCCACCGTGCGCCCGCTGGAAAACTAATATTTGGGAATCTAAAATGTTTTTTGTACTGACTTGATGATGTAGAAGTCATAAAATAAAATAAAATCTATAGTAAAGTGTGTACAACAAAAATAGTGTGCCACAGTACTGTGTGTATATAAACAGTTGTGCTCAAAAGTTTGCACACCCCTTGAATAATCTGCTAAATCTTAATTCTGTTAACAAAATAAGAGGGATCATAAAAATCCCATGTTGTTTTTATATATATTGAGAACTGTCCTGAATAAGCTATTTCACATAACAGATGTTTACATATAGTCTTCAAGATAAGAGTATAGCTGAATTTATAACAAATTTTCAAAAGTTTACTTACCCTTGAGTCTTAATACTGTGTGTCCTTACCTGGATGATCAACGAATGTTTTTATGTTTTGTGAGAGTTGTTCATGAGTGTCTTGTTTGTCCTGAGCAGTTAAACTGCCCACTGCTCTTCAGTAAGATCCTCCAGGTCCTGCACATTCATTGGTTTTCCAGCATCTTCTGCATATTTGAACCCTTCCCCCAGCAGCTATATGATGTTGAGATCCATCTTTTCACACTGAGGACAACTGAGGGACTCATACACAATTACTACATAAGGTGCAAACATTCACTGATGCTCAAGAAGGTAAGACGATACATTAAGAGCTAACGGGGGTGTAAACTTTTGAACAGGATGATCGGTGTAGATGCACATCTGGCAAATTGTATATAGCGACTTTTTCAGTGTCTTTCCCAAGGACACTTTAGCATGTGGAGGCATGTGGGCCAAGGATTGAACCCTAAACTGTGATTAGTGGACAACCCGCTCTCCCATCTGAGCCAAAGCCAGACCATACAAAGGAGTCAGAGCACACAGTGCATCACAGCTTGCTGCATATGGGGACATTGTAATGAGATAGTCAATGTTTCTCACTTCACCTGATGTGATTGGTGTGTGTGTGTGTGTGTGTGTGTGCGCATACAGTATCTCACATAAGTGAGTACACCCCTCACATTTTTGAAAAATATTTGATTATTTCTTTTCATGTGACAACACTGAAGAAATGGCACTTTGCTACAATGTAAAGTAGTGAGTGTACAGCTTGTGTAACAGTGTAAATTTACTGTCTCCCCAAAATAACTCAACACACAGACATTAATGTCTAAACCGCTGGCAACTAAAGTGAGCACACCCCTATATATATATAATATATACATAATATATTGTTAAAAAGAAATCACTGTGTTCCCTTAATTTTTTTGAGCAGTATATATATATATATATATATAACTGTATGTATCTACAGTATGTATGTGTGTGTGTGTGTAGATCTGTTAAATGTTCCTGTCTATAATTCATAAAAGTAAGTAAAAACTTCTCCTTTTACTGTTCATATTGAAGAGAAAGAGAAACCAAAAGATGAGTCTGTGTTCAGTTAAGATCTGGTGTTTCGCAGGCACTTCCTATCAGGCCAGAACTATCAAAGCCTCAGATTAATGTGGATGCTGTGCACAGAACAGTAGACTGGCATAATTGCTTTAATCCATAGACCAATATCTTTTTACTCTGATGAGTAAAATATTTTCTTGCTCTCAGTCTGTCATGGTTATGTGCTAGTTCAGTTTTCAGCTTTCAGATTATCAATTTTAAGAAAGAAAAAACATTTTCCATGTAGATGATGTTTAGCCAGTGTGTATGCTTAATGGCTTGAAAAGTCGGGAAAAAAAAAACCCACATGAAAAATGTGTTACACTTTTTGTAACACACTGAATGAGTGAATAATCAAACGATTCATATGTGAACTTTACACATTTTTCTCTTTGGATCTGATTCCAGTCTAACTATATATTTGCACAAATTAAATCATTTAGCTTATGTCCTTTATTGGATATGATACCACGGACATACTGTAATTATCCCAGCAGACTTTGCTTGTCTCACACTGTTTGTGTACACTGCTTCGCTTTCTCTTGTTGTGCTTGGGGTTTTTTCTTCACAGGATTATTTCTGTGGCGTGTAAAAGGTGAGCATGACTAATGGGTGTGTTCATTTGACAGTCTTTAGTATCAGATTTGAACTAAATCATTCAAAGGGACACCGAAGAGAAAAAATACAAGTCGGGTTGGTTATTATCTTCCCATTACTGACACTGGTGACTTCTCATATTGCTAATAAGACCTCCCAAAGCACTGCTTCTTTTCAAGAGGCTAGGAAAAGACAGAATTAGCATATGTCAGACTCTAAATGAGACCTGGATCTGCATGGACAGGGAATGTGTCACATGTCTTTTGTTTGTCTGTTTGACCAGACGACACCCAACCTTTATTTATAATCTTAATGTGTTTTGCATTGCTGAATGATACAAATGCAATTCATATTCGAAACTGACAGCCATACTGAATATGCTCATGAAATTTTCATATGAAGCAGCGCGGCTGCAGCAGGAGCAGCTCGAGCTCTTCCAGCATCTGTGCTCAGCAGGCACTGGCAGCAGCAGCAGCAGGAGGCGGTGGAAGGCTTGGCGCTCCTTTCATCTCGTCTGGCTGTGGATCAAGCGGCATGTGCTGCAGGAGCTCCTCACAATTCTGTCTGTCCTGCCACTTCAACCTCTTCTTCACCTTCTCTCTATTCATCTTCTACCAAACCGCTGACTGGAGGAAGCGCTGATGTAGGCTCTGGATGTACCTCATAGAAGCCAATACATCTCACCATGAGGGCATTGTGCAGAAATAAAGAACATGACTGCACTGATGCAGAATGCTTTGACTTGGACAAAAAGAGAAGAACATTGCAATGAATACTCAATTCAGTAGAATTCAATTTAGTGCTGTTAACAATCGACATTATCACAAAGCAACAGAAATCCAGATGTACATTTAGATTCCTAATGAGCAAGCCAGAACCGACAGTGCTGGAAAAACTCCCTAGACATGTCATGAGGAAGAAGACGTGAGAGGAACCAGACTCAAAAGAAAACCCATCCTCTTCTGGGTGAGGCCGGATAAAACCTTGTGTTTCTTTTTTCTTTTCTTAATTTTTTCTTAAAATATTTGTTAGTAAAACAGTACAGGTATGCAATGATGCTTCCATGAGTGGTTACATTTAGTGATATAAACTATATAGCCAAAAGTATGTGGACACCAGAGTATTGAACCTCCCATTCCAAAACCATGGGCATTAATATTGACTTAATTTCCCTTTTGCTGCTGTAACAACCTCCACTCTTTTGAGAAGTCCTTCCACTAGATCAATGCTCACCAACAACTTTTTCTTAAGATCTACCTTTTTGCAGGTTTCATCTCCAACTAAAGTCTCTAACACACATGTTGTATTTGATCAAGAACTTCTTAAGGCAGGGGTCGGCAACCGGCGGCTCCGGAGCCGCATGCGGCTCTTTCATCCTTCTGATGCGGCTCGGTCACGTCTCGTGACGGCGGAGAATGAGGCAGGACGCAATTGCAGTGCGAACCGTGCTTTATTTACAAACAGTGTCAAACAGTGTAATCCCAAACGTAAATCCAACAGAGGGAATCCAGAGATAGGCGAGGGTCAGGCGATCAGCAAACAACGTACACAGGGCTAGGCAAAAGTCCACGTGTTTAGAACTGTCAGTCAAGTCCGCTTCGGAGCCGAGCAAATGCAGCGCGCATGCATGGCGCATGCGCATTGCTTCCGGAGGATCCATGAGTCAGTCAAGTCCGCT
>JAFFST010052632.1:185618-200801 GCA_022414735.1 Noturus placidus
GTGTGTCTCATTTGTAAGTCGCTTTGGATAAAAGCGTCTGCTAAATGAATAAATGTAAATGTAAATACAAATGACATGTGGAGTACTCCTGTTTTAGTCACATTATCGACGTGTATTACAGACATCTAAACACCTTAATCGCACTTTTAACCTCGTGTGGGAGTTTTCACTACATTTTGTGACAGAAAACGTACACACACGGCAGCGCTCTACCGTTTTACAGCAAACAAGAGAACACGTCTGCATCCGAAACAGCGTTCTTACACACTATATAGTAGGCAAGATTCATGTATTTCAGCTACTATATAGTCGTTAAGTACGCTGTTTGGGACGCAGCCCATGGCTTCAAGCAGTCGTCTGTTAGCACGAACAGCATGACAAATAATTACCTGCACTTGAAGCATTCGTAAAATTTTAAATGAAACACCCAAAACTGTATACGGCACCATAACGAAGACCAACTGTATGTCGATACGTGAAATTCTGGAGAGATCGTCAGACGGCGCGGCGTGGGGACGTAATGGCGTGTGCTGTTAATCTACTATAACATGTAAAACAGGGACATGAAAGGAATATTCTAAAAGCGACTCATGTAAACATCTTAATCACAATATTGTCTTATTCAGAATAAGCTCAATAATTAGATTACTGCTGTCCATGTAAACGTAGTCACTATTGAAGTGCAGTGCGTTGTGATCTCCTGCCTCTTTACCTGAGAAACTTATATAAATTTTAGAATCACAGATACAGTTTTATCCGATGATATAATTGTTATTGCGTGTAGATTTTATCTTATTCATCGGTTCTCGAGTCTGTCACGCTTGACCTCCTTTCATTGTGAATGTTTGTATTTGCTCAGTTTGGATCTTCTTTTGTTATTCCTGATATTGGGCCATACAAAGCCCTCTCTGAAGGCTTAGACCTTTTCCTTCGCCCGGTGTTATTTTTGGTAGAACTGCGATCCAAATTTACCTCTGATTTGCCGAGCTGTGTGGCTGAGTTGCACACGGTCAATGGGTCCTGGGCTATTACTCCATGTCCTGGACAGACTTTGTGTTTTTGCTAGACATCTGCCTTTTTTGGAAATATGAGCAGGGTTTATAGTCATGTTGCAGCTATTATTGTGTATTAGGTGCGAGGCTGAGTTGTGTTTGGTGTGCATGCGTATAACTTGCGATGTGCTTGAGAGTCTGAATGTCTTTTTTTTTTTTTTTTTTTTTTTTTTTTTTGAGCGTACGAGGTCCCGACAGTGTTATTGCTCATTGCTGCTTCGCTAAATGAGCCACGTTGAATGAAAATGCTGGTGTGCGTGTAATTTATGTTCAACACCTGAGGGGAACCCTTACTGACGAGCCAGTACTGCTCGAGCCCGTAATGTCCCTCTGGGAACTTCTTACTGGGTAAGTAAGCCAGAGTGCATAGACGTGCAGTTATTTTGGCATTAAACTCTCACACGAGAGGCATGCCAAAGTTCTCACACTGATCCGAAAGCTTGTCTATACCGCACACTTCTTTTTTCCCTCAAGTCATTTATCTGCAGTGTGGCGTGTAGGTTATATTTGCAGTGCATGTCTAATTCTGATCGATTTCTAGTCTCTAAGGTTGACTCTCGCTCTCTTTGATGTAGACTCTGAAAGTGCGTTAATCACTCACTTCACCGGCAGTTTTAATGAAACAAGTCGTCTGGAATGCAGCCTGTGCTGCTTCACTTTAGGTTGTCACGTTATTTATGAATTTCAAATGAATATCCATAACGGCATTGAAGCTTTTCAAGTCTGTTGAAGTGCTTTTAGTGTTGGCCAGGTTTTTCTTCGGTGGTGACGGGGAAGATTTAATATTCGCAGAGAAATCTATCTGAGATTTCACCCAGTCGTCAGGAGAGCAAGGGTTTGAATTGCCATAAGTCACACCCATTTGTGTCCAAGAGTCCAGGCTTGGTTCCCTCAAATTCTGTCAATTCATGGAATGCCAGCCAATCACATGTCTCAATGTTGTCATATATAGATTAGGAAAGACTTTGGAGTAGCATACGTCATCAGCAGCTAGCCTACATACCCTTTGCTAGGTTAAATTGAATAAAATTGCACTGTGGATGAACTCCAGCCATCCCCTCCCCCCTCCCCCACCTAAATGACCAATAACGTGCTTGTCCATGAACTTTTCCATTCTTCTGGTGGTTTTTCTTCTACATTTGACCTGACATGGAAAGGACATGGTGAGCTTGTGAACATGAATGGAGTAGGCATGTCGTTATTGGTATATTCACAATTTACATCCTCCGACATGTTTAAACCTACATTGAAGAATTCAGCTAATCTCTTGGAGCAACTAAACGGAAAGCAAAAGTTCATCATCCGTTTTTTCCAGCCTTGACAAGAAGCCATTCGCGGTTAATACAGAGCGCCAGAAACAGATGACCATGTCAAACCTATCAAGGCTCTTAAACGAGCGCCTTCTTGCTTAAGTAAACAGTTAGGTTCGTCACTCCAGAAGGCAAAATATCTGTACTTTGGGCATTCAAGAAAAAAAAAAGAAGGGTCACGCTATTGAATTTGGTGTGCCACTCATTCCAAAATTGCTAAGAAAGGACACCCTTGCTGTGGCTGTAAAGATCGATCAGGTCCATTAATTAGCCTGACTGGCTGCTGCATAGGAGCTAAAGCAAAGGATAGTGGGATGCATTAGGACAGTGAGGTTTATAGCTGTTTTTCTTCAGATGTACTGGGATTTCATTTTAAATAGATGACCATACAGTGGTGCTTGAAAGTTTGTGAAGCCTTTAGAATTTTCAATATGTCTGCATACAGTAAATATGACCTAAAACATTAGATTTTCACACAAGTCCTAGAAGTAGACAAACAGAACCCAATTAAACAAACGAGACACAAGTAGTATACTTGGTCATTTATTTAAGGAAAATGATCCAATATTACATATCTGTGAGTGGCAAAAGTATGTGACTGTCTAGAATTGGCAGTTAATTTGTAGGTGAAATTAGAGTCAGGTGTTTTCAATCAATAGGATGACAATCTGGTGTGTGTGAGCACCTTGTTTTATTTAAAGAGCAGGGATCTATCAAAGTCTGATCTTTACAGCACGTTTGTGGAAGTGTATCATGGCACGAGTAGATTTCTGAGGACCTCAGAAAAAGAGATGTTGATGCTCATCAGGCTCCAAAACCATCTCCAAAGTGTTTGGACTCCACAAATTCAGATTCAGACAGATTGTGTACAAGTGAAGGAAATTCGAGACGAATATTATCCTCCCCAGGAGTGGCCGAGCACCGAAGAATATTCTAAGAGCAAGATGTGTAGTAGTCTGCGAGGTCATAAAGGAACCCAGGATAACTTCTAAGCAAGTAAAGTCCGCTCACATTGGCTAATGTTCACGAGTCCACCATCAGGAGAACACTGAACAACAATGGTGAGCGTGCATGGCAGGGATGCAAGGAGAAAGTCACTGCTCTCAAATAAGAACATTGTTGCTCATCTGCAGTTTGCTAAAGATCACGTGGACACCCCCCATGAGTTGGTTAGGTGTTCACAGAAGAGGTGGGTCTTTAGCTGTTTCTTGAAGATGGTGAGTGAATCTGCAGTCCGGATTGAGGTTGGAAGTTCATTCCACCACTGAGGAACAGTTAGTTTGAAGGTTCCGGAAAAGGACCTTGAGCCACACTGAGTAGGAACTAGTAAACGTCGATCGCAGATTGTGTGTGGGAACGTGATTCTTCAGGAGAGAGTTGAGGTCGGAGGGTGCTGTTCCAGACAAGGTCTTGTAGGTGAGCATCAAGGCCTTGAATTTGATGTGGGCGGCTACAGGAAGCCAATGGAGGGAGATGAAGAGGGGTGTGACATGGGTTCTCTTGGGCTGGTTGAAGACGATGCGTGCTTAAGCATTTTGAATCATCTGCAGGGGTCTGATGGAGCTGGCTGGGAGGCCCGAAAGTAGTGGTTGCAGTAGTCCAGTTTTGAGATAACAAGAGCATGGACTAGTATCTGTGTAGCCTGTTTGGTGAGGTAGGGTTGGATTTTCTTGATGTTGTACAGGATGAATCTACAGGACCGTGCAGTTGAACATCCCAGAGTTGAAGCTGTTCTGTACTGAGGAACGGGCTAAAATTCCTCCAAGCCGATGTTCAGGACTTATCAACAGTTACCGGAAACATCTATTTCCAGTTATTGCTCCACAAAGAGGACACACCAGATAATGAAAGCAAAGTTCACATACTTTTGCCACTCACAGATCTGTAATGTTGGATCATTTTCCTCAATAAATAAATGACCAAGTATAATCTTTTTGTTTAATTGGGTTCTCTTTATGTACTTTTAAGATCTGATTGTTTTAGGCCATGTTTATGCCGATATATAGAAGAACAAAAAATATATAAAATATATATCTTCAAATAAGTCTTATTGATTCAGTGTAAATTTTCCTAAATATTCTGTTCGCTCAACTTGCCACGACCAGTTACCTTGTTATTCTTTGGATTCCAATTATGCCCCTAAAAGCTATGTATTACATCCTCAAATATCAAATGTGCATCGTAAATGACACGGTATTGCACTCTTGGACTTGAATTAAAAATTGCGTCATGCGCAAACCACGATGACCAGTGCGAAAGAGCCCTCTGTTCATTTTAGTCCGTTTTGTTGTGTTTTCAGTTGGCGAAGAAGATCCGGGAGAAGTTTAACCGCTACCTGGACGTGGTGAACAGGAACAAGCAGGTGGTGGAGGCGTCGTACACGGCCCACCTGACTTCTCCGCTCACAGACATTCAGGACTGCTGCTCCATCCCACCCTCCATGATGGAGTGAGTAGAGCTCACATCCATCCTCACAGGAAATTACGAGCTCGTCTGAGTGCTGTAGGATTTCGGGAAACTTGTCTTCCAGTTCTACACACACTTTTATGTATTTATTTATTTATTCATTTACCGTATTTTCCACACTATAAGGCGCACCGGATTATAAGGCGCAGTCTCAATTAGGGGGTGTATTTCTGCACTTGACCAATACATAAGGCGCACCGTGTTATAAGGCGCATACGGTTGTTACGCCAACCAAAGTCGCACAACATTTTTAGATTTTGGAACTCAGTCCACACATAAGGCGCACAGGATTATTAGGCGCACGGCCGATTTTTGAGAAAATTTCAGGCTTTTAGGTGCGCCTTATAGTGCGGAAAATACGGTATTTTAACCATCTTTGTGGGGATTTTTCACTGACTTTAATACTGTTGCTAATTAACGAGAGCATTTCACAGTATCCTGTCTGTTTTGTATTTTTTTTTTTTGTCCTTGTAGTCCTTGCAAAGGACTAAATATGTGCGCGCACATACACACACACACACACACAGTATATGTTTTACCAAATCTTTTAGAGATGCTAGAACGGGATTACATCGTTTCAAGCATTGATTATCCCCATGTGTGTTAAATCATTTAGAGATGCTTGGACAGAGCTGTAATTGGACAGAAAGGCTCTGAGCTCTCTGGCTAACCGACATGTACACACCATCATGTGTATAAATGTCACGAGCATCCTATCTCTAGAGGAAGCTCGGACACAGAGGCGCTGTTCAAATCGAGTCGAGATGCTCTGTGCTTTCAAGCCTAATCTCAATGGGAGCAGCTTGCAGAGTTTCCACAGTTATCTCATAAATCTCATCCTTTTGGTGTCGCGCTCTGTGTGCTGTTTTCATCCCCAGTCGGCCTTTATCTTCTTTCTCACTCTGTTCTCCACGTTTTCATTCAGTAATTTTTTCCTCCCGCCATCTCTTTCATCTCCTTATCAAGCATTTTTTTTCCCAACACTGAGCCTCCTTACTATAATCTCTGACATTCTAAATGGATTTTTTTTTTTTTTAAATAGTAAAGAATTTGCATGAATTGCCTGCAGGTCCATAAACCATTTCTGAAAGTATTCTTCATCCTTCCAGCACACCCACACATACAGCACAAAGTTCACCATGACTGCGGCTTGAAACTCTGCTTGTCTGCTGTGTATTCCACACGACACTCAGTTTTACTGAGACCAGGTATAGATTGTCCAGTGGAGCTGCTTGTGTAACAGCATTTCTGCATTACGGATTTGAGTTCAGCTCTCACACACCGCAAACTTTTGTATTCCCCGTACACGTTTACTTATTTTATATTATTTCAATATTGTATACAGTAGTTTGTAGAGGTATAAGTGAGCCAGAGAGAGTTACCCAGTTTCCAATACTGGAACTCACAGAGGCTTGGGTTGGTTTCAGTTTTGGAGGAACATATTCATCTCTCAAGTAGACTTAACAAACAAAAAATGTTGTTAATAAATAAAAAAAAAAAAAAACAGCTAAAAAAGTGAGTAATGTCCAAAATAGCAGAGAATAATAGTGTTACAAATGTTTTTATAAGACTATTACCAGTACAGCTATGTAGGATTTTGTCATTTTGGAGTTTTTTTTGTTGCTGTTGCTGGACTTTTGGATCTCTGTCGTCAGTGCTAGGCCTCCAACTGTCACTAGAACGTCTGGTATTTCTCATCGTTAAACTTGGCCAATGATTTGACTGGCAATAAGAATGACCATCTAGATACTCTTTTCAGAGTTTGTTAACAAACAAACAAAAAAGATTTGTTATTTACCAATCGTGATGCCATGAACCACACCATTTTTTCAATGCAGTGACTGTATCTTGCTCAAATGTGGCGAGCCAGTCATTATGCCAGTATTCAAGGTCCTGAAGCTTGTGGTTACAGAAGTGTGAAGCTTAAAAACTTACTTTCCAAAGAACCCTTAATGAATCCCTTTACTGGGGACCTGAAGTATCGTTCCTGACCTTTTAATTCCCCATATCCTTAAACCTCAGGGAAGAGAGAGTGAGAAAGCGAAGGGGGGAGAGAGTGTGCACGAGGGAGAGAGAGAGAGAGAGAGAGTGTGTGCGAGGGAGAGAGAGAGTGTGTGTGCGAGGGACAGAGAGAGAGAGAGAGTGTGTTTGTGCGAGGGTGAGAGAGTGTGTGCGTGAGGGAGAGAGAGAGAGTGTGTGCGTGAGGGGGGAGAGAGAGAGAGTGTGCGTTAGGGAGAGAGTGTGTGCACGAGGGAGAGTGTGTGCGTGCAAGGGAGGGGGAGAGAGAGAACCAACCAACCAACCAGAGTGCCAGAGATGATTGTCTGAATTGTGAGCCAAAGCCGTCCGATAGCACATTGCTCCTAAAACTTCAAAGGCTTTCCATAAACACTCCCAGACTCTTGGACCACTTTGTGAAAATTTGCAGTTCTCGCTGTGACAGTTTTGGAAAATTCTCCCCGATGAACCAGCACTGCAGGCCTTCAGTTGTGGCTTAGAGGTGAATTTGTACTGGATATGACCGTGACATTTATATAACCATAAAATAGACATGAAAGGTAACAGATCCATGTTGATTGCACCAAAAGCTTAAATATTCCTGGTCTGCAATGTACTTAAAGTAATGACAGACAATCCCAGCTGAAGTGCACAAAATTATACTAAATCTCCATAAAGTATAGGTTTTTATTTTCCCTACGAGTGGAATATAACATGCACTAGTCATATAGAAAACAATATAAGAAAATATATACACATATTGGGGTGGCAGAAAAGATTATTTAGAACAGGGAATTTGAGAGAAACATTTTAGTCCCTTTTACAGACGTACCATTTTCGATGATCCGCTGCTATTGTGCACGGCATGCATCAACCCAAGCAGCCATGGTATCAGAAACATGCGATGGTGTGAACAGTCCCATGGGCTCTTCATCCTTCATCGGAGCCTCTTACAGCTGCCATTTCTGCCCTCAGTTACAGCTAACAGCCCGAGTGTTTGACACTGTATCAGTGTCGTGTGCATGCTACTTATCCAGCCTGTGTGTTTTCCAGCACACTCTGACCTCTGCTTAAAATGTAGAGAATGCTTTAATCATTCAGTGCTCATCCCAACGAGAGCTGCGTCGCTTATCCAGCCATGCCGCCGTCTCCAAATAACCACGTGATCTTCCTCTGCTTAAAGCGATCGAGGCCAGCTTGCAGCCATGCGTCATAAAAAGATCCCTCATAAAAAGATAAAAAGGCACGAGTTGATAAATATTTATAAGTTTGCACATCGGCAAAATTTATATCGCCGTAAAAACAGGACCACATTTTTTTTTTTTACCAGATTAATTTTAATATTGTTTGGCTTGCAGTTGATTTTAACAGTAAAGCCAAACTTATTTTGAATATCCAGAAAAAGATTATTAAAAAGACAACCCGAAGAAACCTTAAGCTTGTTTAGGAACCCTCAGAATGAACAATGCATGGTTAGCGGTTGGGAAAATATTCAATGGGTTTTATTGTTATTGCTTTTGATTGCTGTTCATACCTTTTTTTTTAAGAAGAATTATGAGCAGTGTACTGAAAGAGCTGTCAGGCTGCTGCTGTTGGAAACATTTCCTGTCGTGCTGCCAACCCAAAGCTCGCTCTTGCCACCCAACCCTGCCTACGCTGTGCTCGTCCCAGGGCCTTACTATATACCGTAACAGACACGTTTTATTCATTACTGACGTTAACTAAACGAGTGCCGATGCCGAGCGATGATCCTGCGTACTCCGTCAGAATAATATTGAGCCAATTTTTGTGTATTTCACCATCAAGCCGAGTCTGCGCTCATACACAGCACACTCTTACACAAGTTAACGCAGGAGTTTATGAAGTCTGGTCAGTGTGGGTTCGATGAAGTGATCACATTTGTCATTTACTCAGACGTGCACATTGTGTGTTCTGGTTTTGTACAGTGGCATGTTTTATAGTTGAGGGGGGGACTTGTTTACCAACATTCCAGACCCTCAGCTTGGCGTCTGTCTGTAGAAAGCTGAATCATGAGAAGTTCTGGTGGCTCCGACTAAATTAGGAGCTTTACGTAAGTGATGGGCAGTAAATAAATAATTTCCTCTTTCTCATCTCTGACATTAAACGGCAATGTGGTAAGTTAGTCATTCAATGTTAAACGAAGCCCAGATTTAGTAGATGCACAGCATTTCAGTGTTCTCCTCCCTCACTGCCCTTCCATTAGTTTAATAATTCACTCTCAATTTTAAGCTCTGACCCAGTGATACAGCAGCATGGCTGACAGTTTGGTATACTCTGGCCACGTGCCATTCTTGGGCCACAGATCATGCCTCTTTTATCCTCTGGATGTTGGTGCACTAATGACCCGTTGTTCTGATCGATGAGGAGTGAGAGAAGGCCGGTGTTGTATGGTTCTTATCTCTAGGGAGCTTCTCGAGCTTTATATTAGCACTGGAGTGGAGCCCCGGAAGACCTGAGCGTATCACCTTCCAAATAAAGTGCTGCTAAAAGAGGATGGAAGTTAGTCTGGGACCGTGCTAGTGGGGGGATCAGACTCTGGAGATGTTTATGTCTGACATGTTGTGTCTGTGCAATCGATACGGAGACCGTATGAAAGCCTGATGCACACCTGTCTCGGTCAGTATAATTTAAGAAGTGTGTTTGATATACACTATATGGATAAAGGTTTGTGGAGACCTGACCATCACACACACGTGGGTCTTTCCCTCACTGTTGCAACGAAGTTGGAAGTTGAATTAAAATTGGATGCCTTTCTATAGTGTTGAGTAGTGGTCACCAACTCTCTTCCTTATGATCTACCTCATGCAGGTTTCGTCTTCAACCAAAATCTAACACACCTGTTTTAGTTGCTCAAGAACTACTTAAGGCAGTGATGTAGATGGTCAGGTGGGCACAATTACGTTTGGAGCTAAAGTCTTCAGGAAGGTAGATCTCTGGGAACAGGGTTGGTGAACCCAGAGTAGTATTGATTTCCTTTCACTGGAACTAAGGCATCTAAACATGTTCCAGCATGCCAATTCCCCTGTGCATGCCATGTGAGATCCATGAAAACAATGTTGGCCAAGGTTTATAGTGAAAAGAACTCGAGTGTTCTGCACAGAGCCCTGACCTCAACCCCATTGAGCAGCTTTGAGATGAACTGAAACGCCACCGAACATCAGTGCCTCACCTCGTTAATGCTCTTGTGACTGAATGGCCACAAACCCCACATTCACAGCCTTCCCAGAAGAGCGGAGGTTCATATATCAGCCAAGGGAGACCAAATCTGGAATAATATGGTGTGAAGGCGATATGTCTACAAACCTTTGGCCACATAGCGTACCAATAATATGATCATAATCTAGATTACCATGTAGTTACCATGTAATTTGTCGTCATGTTAACAGACTCTGGATCTGTCCTAGAGGGATGCACTTTATTCTTCCAAACGATATTCCCTCATTTGTTGTTCTGATGACCGTAGCGGAGAGTGCAGTCTAGCACGTCACCTCGAGCATGTTCAACAGGTTTGAGAACTGATGACCGTGAAAGCCATAGCATATGTATCGCATCGTTTTCATACAAATCAAACCCTTCAGTGAGCTCTTTTGTCCTGGGGGGGGGGTGTTACCCTGGAAGAGACCACACACATAAGGATAGAAATGTTCTACCAAAGGATAAAGATGTTTTCTTAGAATAATATTTTGCAATGACTTTTTCGCTGTAAGGGGACAAGACAAGCGGAGACGAGCATGTCAGGGAAAAATGGTCAAATATATAATGTATGTAATGTGATGCATTAATAGGATCCATACGGATCAGATATAGTTTCCTCCAGTGTGTTAAACCACTGCTAGATTTAGGGCTTTTAAAAAAATATTTTTTTCAACCCTGCTTTCTTGCATGTTTTATTTAGAACCTCATTTGCACATCGAGCTTAAATCAATCATGGAGGAGAAGATGGAGCGCTCTCAGTTTCTCTATCTTGGAGTGTCTCTGTTGCTCCAGCATCCTCTCTGCCTCCTCCCTCGCGCTCTTTACTGATGTTCAAATTCAAAGGGTTTGCAAATGTGTTTTTTGGGGGGTTTCCTTTATTTATTTATTTATTTTTTTAATCTAGCACATTTGCCTAGTTCCCTACTCGTAAAACGTGTGTTGAAGGAGAATTCTAATGACGAGAGCCTGGTGGGAATTAAACGTCTGAACTTCAAAGACACTTTGCACATCACAGCGGCCGTCAATCACGAGGTGGAGGGGTGTGGAGGGGAGGCGTCGAGGGGGAGGATGCTGGAGGACAAGAGAGCATGAAGATAGCAAAATAGGTCAGAAGGGGAGGATTTGGATGATTTCAGGTGGCAGAAGGGGTTGTTGTGGGAGTAGTGCAGAAAGAGTACGTAACGAAGAAAGCTGAAAAGGATCGAGAGAGATGTGAAACGCACAGAGTAGAACACAGCACTAAATTCCCCCGGGACTTCCATAAGATGAGAGCGAAACACGACGAGCAGCATAGTGAGGAACAGCTGTGAAACACAGTTTCTCTCTCAGATACGTATACAGCCAGAGTGGTGTGAATAAACATTCTCACTCACAGCTGTAATGGATCCTTCAAACAGGATTTATGTTACACTCTTAGTTTGTGTACATCTGCTTGGAGTCTGCTGACTGATTTCATCCAGCTGTGGAACATCTCCAGGTGAAAGAGACGTGATCTGCTTTTGTCCTACCATGAATAAATGACACTCGCCAGCCACTTTAATAGAAACGCCAGAAACGCCATTGGCTATTCATACAGGTATCAGCCAATCATGTGGCAGTCACACAATTCTTAAAGGCATGCAGATACAGGACAAGAGCTTGCGTTAATGTTCACATGCAACAGACTGTAGTGATTCCACAGAATGATCCAAAACAATCAAAAGTTGAAGCTTGGAAGAGGATCACGGTCCAGGTTTGGGGCGCCTGTGCCCACTATGGCCTCAGATTATAAACAGTGTGTCCTGCATCATCTCCATATACGTATTTCAGAGAAATCATGTTTGCATTTTGTAATTTAACACATCTCAGAATTAGGACTGATGGGACTGAAGTACAAAATGTCACCAATGCTAATGTTGTCACATAACATGAGCAGAATGATATTTATTGCTTTTTTTTATTCTGTTTGCAGGTTTGATGGAAATTTTAACACAAATGTGTCAAAAACCATCAGCTGCGATCGACTGTCCCCCAACGTCAACAGCCGAGCTTTCAACCCTGGAAGAGACCTCAATTCAGGCGAGTGCCACAGCACGCACACACGCACGCACACACAAAGAGCACATGGAGCATTCATTGCCACCTGGCCACCTGCTGCTATGGTAACAGTTTTAAAGAGGATCCCTGAAGCTAGATTTTTGGGAGAAGGTTTTTTGTGTTGCTGTTTTAGGTTGAATAAAACAGGTCTCTCTCTGTCCTTCTGTCTTTGTGTCTTTTTTACTCACTCTCGCAATGTTTGTCTTATTGAACACTAGAAAGTCATGGTCCTGCTTACTGGAAGTATCCTGTGCTCCAGGAAGGAAGTGTGTGTTCATTATTTTATGTTTCACATTGCCATCATGTATATGGTTTTACTGTTGTGTGTTTGGTTTTGTTGCGTATTTGTGTTTACCTTTGTGTGTGTTCGGGTCTGTGTTTGTTCGGGTCTGTGTGTGTGGGGCGGGTTTTGTTTAAGTTTTGGTGTGGGGTGTGTGTTTAGGGGGGTGTGTGGTGTTTTTGGGTCGTGGGGTGGGGGTGTGTGTTTGGGTCTTGGTGTGGGGGGTGTGTGTGTGGGGAGTGTGTTTGGGTCTTGGTGTGGGGTCTGTGTGTGGGTCTTGATGTGGGGTCTTGTGTGTGTGTGGGGTTGTGTGTTTGGGTCTTGGTGTTGGGTCTGTGTGTGTGGGTCTTGATGTGGGGTCTTGTGTGTGTGGGGGTGTGTGTTTGGGTCTTGGTGTGGCGTCTGTGTGTGGGGTTGTGTGTTTGGGTCTTGGTGTTGGGTCTGTGTGTGTGGGTTTTGATGTGGGGTCTGTGTGTGTGGGGGGGGTGTGTGAGTTGTGGGGTGTGTGGGGGTGTGTGTTTGTGTCTTGGCGTGGGGTGTGTGTTTGGGTTGTGGGGTGTGTGTGTTTGGATCTTGGTGTGGGGTGTGTGTTTGGATCTTGGTGTGGGGTGTGTGTGTTTGGGTCTTGGAGTGGGGGGTGTGTGTGTGTTTGGGTCTTGGAGTGGGCTGTGTGTGTATTTGGGTTGTGGGGTGTGTGTGCTTGGATCTTGGTGTGGGGTGTGTTGGGTGTGTGTGTTTGGGTCTTGGAGTGGGGTGTGTGTGTGTTTGGGTCTTGGAGTGGGCTGTGTGTGTGTTTGGGTTGTGGGGTGTGTGTGTTTGGATCTTGGTGTGGTGTGTGTTTGGGTCTTGGTGTGGGGTGTGTGTGTGTGTTGGGTCTTGGTGGGGTGTGTGTGTTTGTGTGTTGGGGTGTGGTGTGTTTGGGTCTTGGTGTGGTGTGTTTGGGTCTTGGTGTGGGGTCTGTGTGTGTGGGTTTTGATGTGGGGGGGTGTGTGTGTGGGGTCTGTGTGTGTGGGGCTTGGTGTGGGGTCTGTGTGTGTGGGGGTCTTGGTGTTTGTGGAGGTGGTGTTTGGGTCTTGGTGTGGGGGGTGTGTTTGTGTCTTGGCGTGGGGTGTGTGTTTGGGTTGTGGGGTGTGTGTGTTTGGATCTTGGTGTGGGGTGTGTTGGGTGTGTGTGTTTGGGTCTTGGAGTGGGGTGTGTGTGTGTTTGGGTCTTGGAGTGGGGTGTGTGTGTGTGTGTGTGTTGGGGTGTGTGTGTTTGAGTTGTGGTGTGTGTGTGTGGGGGGGTGTGTGTTTGTGTCTTGGCGTTGGGTGTGTGTGTGTTGGGGGTGTGTGTTTGGGTTGTGGGGTGTGTGTGTTTGGATCTTGGTGTGGGGTGTGTGTGTGTGTGTGTTTGGGTTTTGGAGTGGGGTGTGTTTGGGGCTTTGATTTAGTTTTAATTTAGTTTTCTGATCTGCTGCTGTTTTTGTTTGTTTGTTTGTTTGTTTATTGATTTATTAATTTATTTACTTACAGGCCACCGTAATCCTAAAATGAGTCACATTACAATTGTAAGATCAAATGTAAAAAAAAAAAAAAAAAAATCAACCCATAAGCATTAGAAAAGCATTAGTGAATCTCTCTGCCATATCGTAAAGAAAATAAAACTATCTTTTTTATTTTTTCCTGTTGTGAATTCCTTTTCATCAGTGTCATATCTCTGCCTGCATCTCCCGTTCAGCAGCAGTGCTCTCAGATTGAAGTCTATTTAAAATAAATGTTCGTTCTCTGCAGATGCTCTTGTTTCTGGCGTCATTCCTTTCCCATTTAGCTTCAGCCGCATTCCTGCTCCCTCCAGCGAAGATTAGCCCGATTCATCTTCTCTCACAAAGTTTGTTTTTCTAAAGCAATCAAGACGCTGTGTTCACCCTGTGTGGCATTTTTTTATTTATTTTTTTTCAATCATGCAGCAGCGAGCCTCACACCAGCGAGACCATCATCAGTGCGCTTATGTGCAGTTAGTCTAAACAGTGCTGAGAGAACTGCAGTGAGGAGACCTGACAGGAGAGATACAGCCTTCTGTCTGATGAATGAGAGAGTCTCTGACGCGTTGTCTCCTCTCTCCACACACTCCTCCCCGCTTCTCCTCGCTCCTCCTTGCCTCTCGACATGTTTATTCCCCCGGAGTGCTTTAGCACACTTTCGGCTGTCATGCACGAGTGTCACTTTTCAGATGAAGTGAGGCTCTGGACTCACTTAACCAGGGTGTGAGTGAGGAGATAAATGAGGTGATGTCAGAGAGGATATAGATGTATAGAGCAGAAACTGTGAGTGCTTCCAGAGAGGGGGGATAGGGAACATTTTAAATATTGTAAATCTATCTACTATACACAAGTAGATTGAATAACTGGAGGCTCTTAACTCCAGATGTGAAGTGTGTTTTTGATATGATTTATAGTCCCTGTGAAGTGCCTTGAAACGGAGACTTATTTGATGCGTTGACCTAATTTCCACTGAAACAGGAAGTCAGTGCGGAACATATTGAGTGACTTCTACCCATATTTATATATTTATATAGTGAGCATTTCTTTAAGACTTATACATACACACACAGTGTGAATATGTGTGTGTGTGTGTATACACACAGTATCTCACAAAAGTGAGTACACCCCTCACATTTGTGTAAGTATTTGATTATATGTTTTCATGTGACAACACTGAAGAAATGACACTTTGCTACAATGTAAAGTAGTGAGTGTACAGCTTGTGTAACAGTGTAAATTTACTGTCCCCTCAAAATAACTCAACAC
>JAFFST010052632.1:206379-224865 GCA_022414735.1 Noturus placidus
GTAGCACAGTGTCATTTCTTCAGTGTTGTCACATGAAAAGGTATAATCAAATATTTACACAAATGTGAGGGGTGTACTTACTATTGTGAGATACTGTATATATGTATGTTTATGTATATATATACAGTATATATATATTAGACCAATAAGCTGCAGAAATGAACAGTGTATTGCAAAGAAAAACACAAGAAGGTTAAACTGTCTTTTAATCTGTTATGAGTAAAGACTGAGTGAGTTCATGCTGGGTTTGGCTCCAGCTTTAACAATGTAAACGAGATCAGGCAAGTTCAGGGGCAGGTGGGAGTCAAGAAACCCAATCAATACTCCTGACGTAACTCGGGCTGGAACAAATCAAAAAGGGTTTCGTCATCATTTCCCTACAAAAGAAGTCTTCTGAATAAGTGGTATAGTTCAGTAGTTTAATAACTCCCGTCTACTGGGACAAGAGAGTGATTTAAAGTGAGTCACACGGACCTCGGGCCATGGCAGGATGGAAACTGACTCACCTTGTATTTACAACAGTATTACAGCATATAGAAAGTTCACCGAGACAAGTCTGTGGCCCAGCCAACCCAAACAAGCACGATCACGTCTACATGAAGGCGTTTTAAAAAGTAAAGGTGACACAAAAGGTTCATTAGGGTGATGCCATAGGAAAAAATGTTTTAAGTGTTTTCTTAAACATTTTTGTTTTCTTGAAGATTCTTTAGTTTTGTAATTCTTTAATAAATTTTTTAATGGTATAATTTTTCACCACAAAGTTAAGAGGAAACATAACGTTTATTTTAGGAATGTGTTTGCACAAAAAAAAAACATGTTTAAGCCAAAATCAGCCAAAATGTTCTCTAGAAATGGTGCTTATAGTCTCAGTCAAGAACTTTTTCTGGTGCCTTTTTATCGAGGAGTAAAGGCAAAGCTGTTATTCGTGTTTATAGACAGCGACAGGCTTGAGGTTCAGCAGTAAACCCGGCGAAAGCATCGTTTATAAAAGTCAGGCTTTCAGCAGCAAATTGTGCAGTCCAGAAATGTCAAAGCAGCCATTAAAAACAACAAATAAATGTCTTAGGGATATTCTCTGCCATTTCCCTGGAATAAATACACAGAAAACATGCAAGTATGGTGTCCAGCAGGTCCACTGAGGTTTACTGTCTTGTCTGGCAGGGTCAGGGTTCGATTCTTAGGAAGCTCTAAAGTTTATTCAGTGGTTTAAACAGCTCTGTACATTTGGCTGGGATGCAGAGTGTTTTTCAGTAAAGGCCACAAGAGACGATCTCTGAGAAGTGTGGGGGTTTTATGCTTTTGTAGCTCTTCTTCTGTCTTGTTCTCTCTTCTTTTTTTTTGTTTCCTGCTCAATCTTTTCCTGCTCTCTTTGAAGATTGCATTCTGTTGTCCTGAATGAGTGAGAAGTAACGATCCTACTCATGCAGATGCATGCTACATGACTACATTGTGGGGACACCAAAGTACATTTTGCGCACTTGGGTCATTTTGACAGTTTTCTATATGCTCCGAGAACAGATCCCAGGTCCTTCTTTAAAAGAGTTGTTTGGCATTCGCTTGCTTTCGCATCAACTGTGGAAGCTATTTGTGATTGGTTCAACTTGTCACATTACTTCCTGTTTCTGTGATGCAGAGGGAAGTGGAGGATACGGAATGTCATATTGATGTATACAACCCCAATTCCCAAAGAGTTAGAAGCTGTGTAAAACGTGAATACAAATAGAATGCAATGATTTGCAAATCTCTTAAACCCACACGTTATTCACCATAGAGCATAGAAAACATATCGACTGTTTAAACTGAGGAAATGTACCATTTAAAAAAAAAAAAAAAACAAATGAAGTAATTTTGAAATTGATTGCCGCAACACACGTCAAAAAAGGTGGGACAGGTGCAACAAAAGGCTGGAAAAGTAAGTGTTGCTAGAAAGAAACCACAAGAGAAACATTTTGCAACTAATTGGGTTTATTGGTAACAGGTCAGTAACATGACTGGGTATAAAAAGAGTATCTTAGAAAGGCAGAGTTTTTCAGAAGTAAAGATGGTGGGATGGAAGCATATGTTCCTCTAAAACCTGTATATACCTTTCAGCATTGATTCCTTTCCAGATGTACAAGCTGCTCATTCCATAGGCACTAACGCACCCCCATACCATCAGAGATGCAGACTTTTTAACCGAGCTCTGATAAAAAGCCGGATGGACCCTCTTCTTTAGAGTCCTCTTTAGTTTAGAAGACACGGTGTCCATGGTTTCCAAAAAGAATTACACATTTCGATTCGTCTGGCAACAGAACTGTTTCCCACTTTGCCTCAGTCCATTTTAAATGAGCTTTGGCTCAGAGAAGACGATGGCATTTCTGGATCACGTTCACATATGGCTTCTTCTTTGCATGTTAGAGCTTTAACCAGCATTTGTCGATGGCACGGTGAATTGTGTTCATGGTCAGTGAGTTCTTGAGGTGTTTGAGCCCATGCAGCGATTTACAGAATCAGGCAGTGCCGTCTGAGGCCCCGATGATCACAGGCATGCCGTATTGATTTTCACCCTCGTCCCTTGCTCACAGAGATTTCTCCAGATTCCCAGAATCTTTGATATTATGTACTGTAGATGATGAGATATTCATAGGCTTCACAAATTTTACATTGAGGAGCATTACTCTGAAATTGTTCTGCAAATTTTAGATGCAGTTTTGCGCAGATTGGTGAACATCTGCCCAACTTTACTTCTGAAAGACTCTGCCTCTCTAAGATACTCTTTTTATAGCCAATCATATTACTGACCTGTTGCCTAGAGGTATTCCTGCATGTCGTACTGCACTGCATCCAGAACATGAGTGCTTCACTCTAGTCCAGGTTGTGTTTGTAAGTGTTCGTTTTCTCTCTCTGCCTCTTGTTCTTTCTCTCCTTTTGTTGCTTTGTTTGTATGAAGGTTTTAAACCTGATCGTGTGCATTTTTTTGTCAGGCCTGTGTATGTGTCAGCGGTGAGGCCTCAGTCAAAGCATGTGGTGGTGCTCGTCGATCACGGCGCCTCTGTGAGCGAGACACAGCTCCAGATCGCCCGGGACGCCGCTCTCGTCATCCTCAACTCCATCGACGAACATGATAAAGTGAGAAAATCCACACACACAGCTAGAAACGTACATTAGCACTCTACATGTGTTGTCTATCTAAGAACAGAATATTTCAGATGAATAGTAATGGTGTCCATGAAAATGCAATTTGGAAACGCTTCTGCTTCCCCAAAGAGCTAGCAGGCTATTAAGTAAACCCTTGTGGTAAACAAGCCTGTATTTCTTACAGAGGGAAACGAATAGGATTTCAGTATCGTCATATTCTCAGCTAATTGTTTAACACTAGCCAAACTCCTCCAAATATGCCATATACCGCAAAACCCATGATATAATTCAACAGTACCTGAGTACCGTATCAAACTCTGCTCATAAATTCTCTTGGCTAAAGCTTTCAGTCATTGTCTAATAATTTGCGTATTAAATTGTTAATAGGTTTAAAGTATTAACTTTAATTCTGTCTAATAATAATAAGCCTGTTAAAGTTGTCTTGGATGTTTGAAATCCTTTCATTGCGTTTTTGTTTTATTAAGATATCGAATGCGTTTGTGTTTCTTCTTCTCTAAATCGGACTTCTGTTTTTTTCCTCCGCTGCAGATCTCAGTGTTGACGGTGGCTGATACGGTTCGCTCCTGCTCCTTGGATCAGTGCTACAAGAGCTTCCTGTCTCCTGCCACCAGTGAGACCAAGCGCAAGATGAGCACGTTCATTAACAGTATTAAGTCATCAGACAGTGCTACCCAGCATGCCTTGGGCTTCCAGAAGGCCTTTCAGCTTCTGAGGAACACCAGCAGCATGGGCAGACCCCATAGCAGTAAGACATCTGACACAGCTAGAACCTGAACCGAACCTCTTGGAGCAGGGGTGTCCAATCTTATCCGCAAAGGGCCGGAGTGAGTGCAGCGTTTCATTCCAAACAAGCAGGAGCCACACCTGATTCCACCTGTTCAATCAGTTGATCTTGGCTTTCAATAGACTCAGGTGTGTCTTCTTCTTGGTTGGACGGAAAACCTGCACCCACATCGGCCCTTCCCGGATAAGATTGGACACCCCTGTCTTAGAGCTTTAGTAATGTTTTCTCAGTTCTTTTAAATCAAGACTGAAGAGTTGCTTTAATGTTTTATGTAAAGCGCTTTGAATTACCCTATTGTTGAAAATGTGCTATACAAATAAATTTGCCTTGCCTCCCTCTCGCTCGCTCTCCCTTTGTCAGACACCGATATGGTGATAATCTACCTGTCGTCGGGCGTCACGTCTCGAGACTCCTCGGACCATGAGAAGAAATCCACTCTAAACGTGGTTAAAGAGGAGAATCGGCATCTCAACAACTCTGCAATGATCCTCACCTATGCTCTTATCAACGGTAACACACACTCCAGCCTTTTCTTATCCTCTAGCATGACTTGTACCTTACAGACACATTCATCTTAGACATTGATTAGCTTTGACGGCTGTATTTGGGTATGCGTGCATATACATGCTCATAGTTCTTTAAAAACGTTTTGCTCTGTCCTCACCCTTTCATCTCTCCATCTCTGTATTTGTGTGCAACATAAGAAAGGCCTCTTCTTTGTCCTCCTCACCTGGCGCGCTCTCTCTCTCTCTCTCTCTCTCTCTCTCTCTCTCTGAATGCATTAGCCTGTTATTAACATACATTAGCTGAGTATGAGAAGAATTAAAATGCATGATATCTAAAGGAAGAAAGCGAAAAGCAGCAAAACACATCAAAGGGAAGTCAGTGACATGAAAGTGCACCGAGGGTTTTTTTTGTTGTAGATGACAGGAAATATGATTGGATTTGATTAGCATGGTGGTGTACGAAGAGCAGAATTGTGCTGTAGCTCGGACTGGAATGCCCGGTTGAAATGGAGTGGTAGTTGGAAGTGACAAAAGCCGGGTTCACACTGTACGATTTTGGACACGATTCTGTCATCTGAGACCAATTTTGAGAATTCTACATGGTTCCTATAATCCTAGGCCAAAATCTGTAGTCTTTGGGTCACTCGTTCGACATGTTCCCCGACAGATGACGTAATGGCCGTTTTTCCCGTCTTGTCCGTCGTACAGTCTGACATTGACAGCTGAGATCCTACAGTGTGACACGGCTTACATGTTTGATCATGTGTGATCATGTTTGTACAGTCTGACAAGCAACAGTCTCAAAGGACTATTAAAAATCACACATTGTGCACCCGGTTTAACTCGGAAGACAGTTGGGAGGAAAAAAATTCTAAAAAGTCCTAATCGGCCTGTACGTCACTCGGTATCGAATTCATTTATCAAATTAATCATAACGTTGATCCAAACCTCCTGAACATCCATGTCTAAGCCATGTGCCTTGTTATTAAAAGTGAGCTATTTTGGCCAGTTCCAAATTAATTCACCATACTGACAAAATGATGGGTATAACCATTTTTACATTTTCAGGGGGTCTGAAGTTTTCATGTCTAAAAATGTTCACAAGCTGTTTTTGTCTCAGCTATGTTAGCACCTCTGTACAGAGGTGTGAAAATTTGTGGATCCAAGTTGATGATTATTATTTAGTAAAAATGCTAAATGTTTCTCGCACACAGAGGGTGTAACGGGTCTGAAGGAATTGGCATTTATGCGCGACCTGGCCGAGCAGAACTCTGCGAAATACAGCGTTTTGGATCGTACCGCGCTCCCTGTCGTGAAGGGTAGCATGATGGTGCTGAACCAGCTCAGCAACCTGGAGACCAGCGTGGGCCGTTTCTACATCAACCTGCCCAACCGCATGATCGACATGGCCTCCTTCAGCCTGCCCTACGCTGATCAGATGGGTGATAGTGAGTTAGAACACAACCTGTACTGTATCATATTTACAGTGATTAAACTCTTAGAATTGTACCACACACACACATCTACTGTACATCATCTTGGTAACATTAATCCAACTATAAAATTCCTGCTTATTATCATTATTATTAGTAGTAGTAGTAGCAGTAGTAGTCCTAGCATTTCCATTAAAATATTTAAAGGATCTTGAAACATCCCTCTTTCAACTCAAGTCTACCTCTCAATGTTTAAAAACAATGCAGCTTAATTGGGTGTGGATGGCTGTGCGAAGAAGGGAGTGGGCGTGGCAGGGAAATGCAGGGGAGTTGGCTACCCTTCAGAACACTCTCAATAAAGATGGATAGTGACAGGAAGTGTTTGCAGATGAGGCAGAGGACTTCTCTCCTCCTGAATCCCCAGAGCTAAATGGAGACGCAATAGATAGAGGTGCAGGTCTTCTGCCCTGTCTATTTGAACCATTAGCCCCTGGCGTGACTATGGAGGAAAAGCGAGTTTGCCCTTTAAGGGAGGGGCGAAAGTGCACCGCTGTAAAGAAAAACAGCGTGTCTTTATAAAAAAGATAAAACGAGAACGTTGCGAAACAGAATGCGGCACAATAATCGCTTTATCTCGATGATGTTGTTTTCATAATCGTTAGAGGCCGAAATCGAACATTCGATTAATCGCCCAGCCTTTAAGCATGGTGCTTTAAACCCACTGAGCCACTTGAGAAGTGCTCATTTGAATTGGGGTTGTCAATTCAAGCAGCTTGACCCTCTGTATTGACCCTGTGTTCAGTGCATTAACAAACCCTCCAAAACTTTTATGCCTCTGAGTATCCAAAAGGTCACAGTGTTCATTATTGCTTTAGCTTAAAGAGTCACAGAACACTAAACTGCATTTTCTGATTATTTTAACAGAGTTGGTCATATCGCACAACATAAAATAAAGCGTTAGCATCCATCAATTTTAATTGTGGGAGAAAACTGGTTCATTAATTATTCATGACAGCACCCTAACCCTCTTCCCCCTCTGCCTTAAATTTGCCACACCCCCCTTCTCACAGCCATCCATGCCCATTTAAGTTGCATTTTTAAAAAACATTCTGATTGAAAAGGTCATGACCCTTCAAAAACTAAGATGCTAAGGAGAACCGTTTTTCTTTTTTTTATTTCCCCTAGGCTTCATTATGACAGTCAGCCGGCCATGCTACTTTGGAAACCTGCTGCTTGGAGTTGTGGGAGTGGATGTGAACCTCGCTTATATCCTTGAGGACGTCACCTACTACCAGGACTCTCTGGCCTCTTACACCTTCCTCATAGATAACAAAGGTATCAACACTGATATGGTGGTGGGGTTCAGTCATTTTGCAGCAGTATTTTTAAGCAAAGTAACTTGTGCAACCTCCTGGACTAATTAATTAACTCTTAAGCACTAATTTGGAAGCAACAACGTTGGATGGACGGCCCTGTCATACATTCTGCAGTAGAGCAGCTTTTTTTCTTTTAACGGTTTACCTGAATATGGTGCTCACTCAAGGTCTGTTGGATCAATTCAACATTAGAGTAAAGCATCTGCTTCAAAACTCCAGGCTCTATGCTAACGTGACTTCCTTCAGTGTTTATTTAAGGTAGAGGTTCTCAATCTTTTGTAACTAAATCCCCAACGTCAACAATCACGCTTTTTTTTTGCGCTCTGCTGCATAGTGTTTATGGCAGATTAATGCCGACTAAGTTATCGTTTAAAAATGCATTTGTAGTAATCATCGATGAGTTCTTGGATGCCTAAATCGACAAGTTTCCAGATTAAGTGTGAACTAAATAACAAGCTAAAGAGAATAAATGAGCAGAAATAATTGGTGCTTATTAGTGTTCAATCTCATTTCCACTAACGAAGCATGTGATCTCTTGAGAAACTGAAGCACTGCTCTCCGGGTGAGAGGATGCTGCACCTGCCATCTCCAGCTGCTCACTAAATGCACTGTGAACCCTAGCCAAGGCATGGCACTGAGGATTAAAAGCCCCTTTATCAAGCGGCGTGTTGCGGTTTAACGTCGTCAGATTCACGGTTCATTTCCACGTGTTTCGAAAATGTCGCAAGGATTCAAATACAATAAATCTCCTACGTCTGAACAATATTTCTACAAACAGCATGCATTAATCTTCTCAAAATAGCATCTTACAAAGAGAAGTGTCGTGAACTCATCATGTAGAATACAGTGAAGAATATGTCCTGATGTGAATAGAACTAGTGCAAATTATATAGGCATCATAAGATAATGACTGTATGATGAGTGTCGATGTAGTTTTCCTTGAATGAACCTCTTATGGCTTCCAAAGCATTTTGCCTTTTGTCTAGAATGTAAGAAGACATTTAGAAACAGGGTGATGCTCTGTAAGTATGAGTATATACAGAGGTACCAGGATCTATGTTGTAAATTCTGTACTATTTGCTGTTTTCGACGCCCTGCTACAGCAATACAGGAGACACTCGGGAACCAGGTTTTTTCGGCTTTTTCTAATAAAGTAATATTCAGAACAAATGCCAGTGAGGTTGAGCCAGTAGAAAAGACAGTTTATGAAGGTGAAAGGATGCAAGATGTGAAAGATTAATACATTTGCAGTTTCGTTTCCTTTGAGTGAATTTTGGCCTGAGAATTTAAGAGCCTCAGTCAGAGGTTATGAGGGTGGTCTCTTAGTTTGTCGGAAAAAGGCGGGGGCGGGGGGGATACTTATTTATTAATAAGAGGTGCATCCCAAATCACATTCTCATGCGCTATTGTACATCAATTCGAAGTATAAATACTGTGAGTAGTGTGTTCACACTGAGAAGTGAAATAAATGATGTGTGGAATGTTGGACACTTTATGAACTCTCTCTCTGTGTAAAAATGGCAAATTCGGATCTTAATGAAGTTATGGCTACAGTCGTCATTGCTCATAATTAAGCGATCATCCCTCACGCACCGCCAGTTCCAGTCCCTTCTCGAAGGAAATGGACTGCACGTACACAGATATTCCTCTCCACTCGGCGATAAGGTGGATAAACTGTGGTAAGGTTTTGGAGAGGTTTTATTGGCTGCTTTGACCGTATTAACGCCTTCCTGTCTGAAAAAGATCAAGTCTACCCTGAACTTGAAGATGAGATGTGGGTGTAGAAACTTTTATGTTTCTCACTCATAACACAGGCCACTTCAATAAGCTAAATGTCCAACTTCAGCATGCAGAAAGCACAAAGCTTTGAACTAGGCTCGCTGTGATAGCCGCTGTTACCGGTGTTTGGGCCGCACTCTGATTACATCATTTGCCAGCAGTGCCACCGCCCCCATCGTCGTTTTTGCCTTTTTATAATAATAAAAATCATTTAGTTCAGTTAGAGAACAGACGCTACAATTAAAAACTGAACTTGTCTACCCAATTCAGCATGAGCTGACTGAATAATAATGAACCCACCATTCGAGTAATTGCCAGCCCACAATTGCTGTTATTCAACCGTGAAAGTGAAATGCGCACAGCCACAGGCATTCATAAGCGAGGTTCAAAAATGTTGCTGTTATGTATATGAATAGTTTATATATGTTGAACAATTTATATTGTGAGGTAATTAAATGTTAATATTGATATGGCACATTAAAAAAAATTCATTGGCTCATCTCATATAAAGGTTGCCGACCCCCGGAATAGTGTATAGTATGTCTTTCTTTTGGGACACAACTAAGACTTTTGCCTTAGGACTATTTTCCTCCACTTTGCACATCTGGTGGAGGAAATCGAATGACTTCGATTTTTGTGGTATTGATTTTCCTTTCTACCTGCTAAGATTTTCTAGTTAGCAATATTGACACCTCTGTGTACAACAAAGTAATAAATAAACCAGTATGAAAATTGCACACAATAATAATAATAAATATAATAATAATAATAATAATGGGGTGGCGGTGTGAGCTATGATGGAAATCCTCAGGCAGCACATTTGACTAATATGGAAATTGTTTTGTTAGACTAAATTTTACTAGAATTCTATCAAGATATTACATTTACAGAACTGCTCTCGAGACTAGTGGGTAATTATTGTAATGAGTTTTACTAGAATCTCCTGGATTATTTTGTCAGGTTTCACCCTCATGCACCCGTCTCTGACTCGTCCGTACCTGATGACCGAAGCACCGCTACACACCGACATCATCCACTACGAGAACATCCCTGGATTTGCCACCGTTCGCCAAAACATCCTCAGGTGAGTGACCGCTTCAGAATTAAAGCAGTTTGTAACATAACTATCAAAAAGTGGAGAGCCCCTATTTATCGAAGGCTATAGGATGATTAATGGCATGTATTGTTCCGTGTCAGTTTGCCTCTGGGGAGCCAGGTGATCTCAGTACCCATCAACTCGTCTCTGTCCTGGCATGTCAATCGTCTGCGAGACCAGAGCCGTGACGCCTACAATGTCAGCTACGCTTGGAAACTGGTACTGAAACTTCTGCCAACTTTGTGTTCTTCATACCATGCACCTCATTTTTTTTTCCCCCCTCCGTTTACTTTATGACATTCCAGTCAGGTTAGATGATTGAAAGGGGGAAGAAACTATGGTGCTCAATCCTTAGGCTAGCTACATTCCCACATAACTATATTTGAGTACTTTTACAACTTTTCCCAGCATGCACTTTTTCCACAAGGCTCCAGCTTCATTTATGGCACTCACTCTGTGCATTTCATCCAGTTAACCTAAATTGGTAGACTTGGCAAAAATATAACTCTTCGTTTTCAGCCATGTCTGCATTTCTCAGCTGTCCAACAGAGTCGTCACGAGCAATAAATTTAAACTTTTTTTTTTAACCTGTACTGTTTTTGTTGCTGTACCCAACTCATACTAACTTCTCTGTAAGACTCTTTTTGGTTTGATAATATTCCTAGACCCCGACCTGTTTGTACTTGGATGAAGATATGTTTTTCATGGAACCTATGACGACTAACAGTGTCTGCCACATGATATACAGTGGGGCAAAAAAGTATTTAGTCAGCCAACAATTGTGCAAGTTCTCCCACTTAAAAAGATGAGAGAGGCCTGTAATTTTGCCATATGTACGCGTCAACTATGAGAGACAAAATGAGAATAAATAATCCAGAAAATCACATTGTAGGATTTTTAATGAATTTATTGGTAATTTCTGGTGGAAAATAAGTATTTGGTCACCTACAAACGAGCAAGATTTCTGGCTCTCACAGACCTGTAACTTCATCTTTAAGAGGCTCCTCTGTCCTACACTCGTTACCTGTATTAATGGCACCTGTTTGAACTTGTTATCGGTATAAAAGACACCTGTCCACAACCTCAAACAGTCACTCTTCAAACTCCACTATGGCCAAGACCAAAGAGCTGTCAAAGGACACCAGAAACAAAATTGTAGACCTGCATCAGGCTGGGAAGACTGAATCTGCAATAGGTAAGCAGCTTGGTGTGAAGAAATAATCAGAAAATGGAAGACATACAAGACCACTGATAATCTCTCTCGATCTGGAACTCCACGCAAGATCTTGTCGCAAGAACTTGTCTTGTTTGGAGGAGAAAGAATGCTGAGTTGCATCCAAAGGACACCATACCTACTGTGAAGCATGGGGGTGGAAACATCATGCTTTGGGCCTGTTTTTCTGCAAAGTGACAAGGATGATTGATCTGTGTAAAGGAAAGAATGAATGGGGCCATGTATCGTGAGATTTTGAGTGAAAACCTCCTTCCATCAGCAAGGGCATTGAAGATGAAACCTGGCTGGGTCTTTCAGCATGACAATGATCCCAAACACACCGCCCGGGTAACAAAGGAGTGGCTTCGTAAGAAGCATTTGAAGGCCCTGGAGTGGCCTAGCCAGTCACCAGATCTCAACCCCATAGAAAATCTTTGGAGGGAGTTGAAAGTCCGTGTTGCCCAGCGACAGCACCAAAACATCACTGCTCTAGAGGAGATCTGCATGGAGGAATGGGCCAAAATACCAGCAACAGTGTGTGAAGACCTTGTGAAGACTTACAGAAAACTGTTGACCTCTGTTATTGCCAACAAAGGGTATATAACAAAGTATTGAGATGAACTTTTGTTATTGACCAAATACTTATTTTCCACCAGAATTTACCAATAAATTCATTAAAAATCATTCTCATTGAGACACTCATTTTGTCTCTCATAGTTGAAGTGTACATATGGTGAAAATTGCAGGCCTCTTGCATCTTTTTAAGTGGGAGAACTTGCACAATTGGTGGCTGACTAAATACTTTTTTGCCCCACTGTAAATATACATTTTAAATAAGACAAATTACAAACATATTTCAGTTGCTATTCTGAACCACTTACTGTACAGACCCTGTCTTCCTCCACCAACTGTTTCATATGAAGAGGAAGGCCTTTGTGTCTTATTGCCAGAACACGTTTATCAGACGATCTGACTGTATTATGAGCTCCAGTGGGGTTGGGTTTTTTTTTTTTTTTTCATTTTTTATTCTGGCTCGGAATAAAAACTTTTATTGAATTTTATTTAAAAAGTAACCATGTTTCCCATTAAAGTGACTTTACTTCTTCTCAACTAGAGTTTGTGATCTCAGTGTGTGTGTACTACTTTCTGTAAATGCACTAGCATAGAAGTAGCATACTTTAACATTAGGTCATCTGACCTAACTTGTCCCATCGGTGCCAACACTTCACGGTACACTATGTAACACATATCAGATTTTACATGAGCATCAAATGCTTATGTAAATGCTTTCACACTATTCTCATTGCTTTTTTGAAATCTCTTTTTTTTTTTTTTTTTGTTTTTTTGCATCATGTAGGTGCAGGACACGTCATTCATCCTGTGCATAGTGTACGTTCAGCCTGAGATCCCCGTGAAGCAGTTGAAGAACCTGAACACAGCTCCCAGCAGTAAGCTCTTGTACCACCGGCTTGACCTGCTGGGCCAACCCAGCTCTTGCCTGCACTTCAAACAGCTCGCAACCGTAGGTAAGCAGCCTGAGACCTGAAACCACACGGTTACTAGGATTTCACCAAACCCATTCTGTGCGTAAAAGTGGTGTATAGTGTACGCACGTGTGGTTATTGATTTCCTCATAACAGCTATGTATTAGACAATTCGTCATGTAAAGTATAAAACACTTCAGGACATGGCGTAATGGGAAAAAGTAATCAACGGCACGGTGGTGTGAGCCGTTTTTTTTCTTCCTCTTATACCAATAACAATTTGCCAACAATTATACGTTTTATTTCTTAAAGAATGACTCATCACAGTTTTTATCCATTTAACGCTACATTTAACATTGTCAAACATCAGCGAAGCAAGTGATCACGTATGCTATAGCAGCTATAAACGGTTGTTCCATCACCAGCATCTCTCTTTTGTTTTTTTTAAATTCCTCTCTAACTTGAAGTAATTAAGACTTTTTTTTCCCCATGGTTGAAAACGTACGCTCGAAGCAATGATACTGGAGATTCCTTCCATAAATGTTCGTCTCCTTACAGAGAACTTTACTATATCGATGATTAGATGTTTGTTAAATAATATTTCTATTACGTGGAGTGTCCACCGTACAGGTTCCCACGAACGCGCAGTTTCTATAGAGACAATACCGTTGGAATCTACCGTTGGAAGACAATACCGGCGTGTTGGTATAAACCCGTGGTTTGAATTACAGTTGGAGAAAATGAATCGCCTTCTAACCAATCAGATTCAAGTGTTTAACATTAATGTGGTCTAAAGACCAACTTAATGTTAAACCATTTCATTAGTGCCGAATGATTTTTTTTCATAAACATAGAAGTTGATCCACCGAATGTACTGAAATTAAACTCGATAGCTGTTCATATCTAAAAAATAATTTTGGTTCTCCTTATAAGCTACATAGCTGAGATAGAGAAGGTCCTTTTCTATTCTAAAGGCAGCCTTTTCACCATTTCAGCTTTCTGTAAATTCGCCATGTAAATTCATCAAGCCCGTGAATTTCACAACAGTTAATAATGCTGTTGTGTTATTTTCATAACACGCTAATGATAAAATGCCAAAATGAACAGTGGAAAGCACTGAATCGAAATCAGTGTGCTATTCATTTTTACAGTATATAGAAATAAGAAGGAAATTCCGGGTCATATTTGCACATTTAGCAAAATAATAAAATCTTATTCACGTTACTGAATATCATTGGCATGCATGGATGATTACATCATTCCGTGAAAGCCGTATAAAGTGCGTTTGTCTCCACAGAGAGCCCAGCCGTGATGTTATCAGCCGGCAGTTTCTCCTCTCCTTACGAGCACCTGAGTCAGCCAGAGACCAAGCGCATGGTGGAGCACTACACAGCATACCTGAGTGATAACACGCGCCTCATAGCCAACCCTGGCCTAAAGGTACACATACACACAGCTCAGTGCCAACCCGAGCCTGAAGGTACACACAAAAACATTCTTAGTTACACGTCACTGTCTCCTGAGTGACAGCACACACGTCATTACCTAAACCAGGCCTGGAGGTACACAAACGCACACTACAAAAAAAAAACTGGCGAGATGGACTGAAAGAAGGTTTGTGTGAAATTGTTTGGGACTGTATTTGTATTTTTGTATGACAGCTGGAATGCGGTTGCTTTTTTATGATTTGAAATTATTTCCAAACACCAAAGTGTGATGAAACACGCCTCAGGAACCCCCAGGCCTGAAGAAAAACACACACCCTGCCGCCTGAATTGGACACCGCTGCAGTCCAGTTTATGCCAGGACCCGCATACACACTAGAAATGTGCGAAATAGGTGTGTCCCTGGAACATTTGGCAGCTGCAAAAGTCCCGAGTTTTGGTAGAGATCGCAATTTAACTATACATAGAATTGCAGCTGTCTGGTTTCATCAGTGTTATAAATACAATCCAGCTTTTCTAAATGAATTCAGGGGTAATAAAAACAACTAAAAATCAAGTTTTGCACACTGATAGTTTGTGTTCGGTCTGTCTTGCTTGCCAGTTTGAGTTAGTTGCTAGCAAGCTAGCTAACTTGCAGAGTATAAAAAGTACCATCTAATCTAGAAAAGTTAGCACCTCCTTCATTTTTGGATCTTTTGCACTGCGATAAAACAATAAAGCCCTTCAGAGGTCAGTAAAGCCAAGGGAGGCAAGGGTGCCAGCAATGCTAATTTGTCTTTGTTTATCGGTTTTGTCCACCATGAAAGATGACCACCAGTTATGGAGCATTTCATTCAAATAAAAGTTTCAGTAGTAACTCTGATGATGTGTTCTTAACTCGGGACTGAACACTCCACACTTTGGCCACCTAAATTCCTTCCCTGTTTTCTTCTTTCTTTCAATATTTGAATAGATTTGATGGAACCCAACTCTCAGTGTATATATATTTTTTCTTCTTCCCTAGTCATCTGTCAGGAACGATGTGATGGCGACCAGTCACGTGACTGACGAATGGCTGAGTCTTATGGAGCTGAGCAGCTTGAACTGCTACATTGTGCGCCGTTACATAGCAACGCCCAATGGGGTGCTGCGGATTTACCCCGGTTCGCTGATGGACAAAGCCTTTGACCCCACCAGGAGACAATGGTGAGATTAGGACCTGAGGGCACAGGTCTCCATGCTCTAACCCAACACCAAAAGCCTTCCAGACTCCCTGGGTGCTGGTGATGAACAGCAGACTAAAGAGTATTGGAATCTTGTGCATTGCTCCTCTTAATGCTATTTTCTCACAGTTTTAATATTCAAATTCACCCCTGTCCAATTCTGATCACAGGGAATTAATGTAATGAGTCAAATGTGCAGCTCAAAGCTATCCTTGGCACCACTATAAGGTCACTGAAGCCATTTTTAATTTTAATTGACTAATTTGACATTTGACCTTCTGCTGTTATAGGTATCTGCATGCTGTGGCCAATCCTGGTTTGATCACTTTCACAGGACCATACCTCGATGTTGGTGGAGCCGGCTATGTGGTCACCATCAGCCACACCATCCATGCCTCTAGGTGAGGGAATGCATTATTTATATAGGATATGAAGGCGTATGAGGTCCGAATCAGAACAGACATTTATCGGCCACTAATATTGGCACCTTTTGGTAAATATGAACGAAGAAGGCTGTGAAAAATTGCCTTTATTGTTCAACATTTTGATCTTTTGTTCAAAAAAAATTGCATCCTCTTCAGTGCGTTGAGATGATATAGACACATGTCCTCTTACAGCTTGATTCATAACATTTCCAGGTGACTGGAACTCATCAAATTATTGCCCTGATGGTGGAAATGGACATTTTCAATGCTTGTGCTATTTTCTTGTAGCCACTTCCCATTGTATGAATCTCAACAACGTTTTGCCGCACATCACGGCGACATTCCTTTATCTTACCCACTGTTATGAATGATTAAGGGAATTTGGCTTGTGTGTTGCCTCATATTTATACCCCTGTGAAACAGGAAGTCATGGTTGAACAATTTCCTGTTCCTAGTCACCCAGGTGTACTAAAATGTCAAATATCAATAGGAATATACTTTAAATATATATTTTTATACTAATTCATAGGGGTGCCAATAATTGTTGTACACCTATATTTAATAAAGATGTTGGTTTTTTTATGGATAAATGTGTTTTGCTATTGTTTGATATCTATGAGAACAGTATTTTTGTGATTTATTTATTTATTTTTTAACAGAAGATTGAAAGCTTAAATATTTAAAGACAATTTTTCACAGCCTTTCATATTTACCAAGGGTGCCAATATTAGTGATTTATATAGAGGTTTTCCCTTTCGCTCCACTGCCTTTGTTGAGAACTCAATACTGCTCATCATCTTGTGAACACCATCCTCACAGTGAAGCGTGGCGGTGGTAGCATCATGTTGTGTGGATACTTTTTTCTTCGTTAGGTACACTGTGTAAAACATCAGGTTCCCGATGCAGACATATCCCAGAAGTCTTGTAGAGATAATTGTTCAACCAAATATGGGCCCATTGGGGGGCTGAATAGTTACACAACCAACCAATGTCTGCTATTTTTCCTTATCATGAAAATATTTAGCACATTAATTTTTTTTCCCCAGCAATGAGTAAGTACAGCAGGACAGGCTTTCCTAACCCAGCTGTGTAATACTCCATCCCTGTCTCCTTTCTCACCTTCAATTCCTTTCCTCTTGCATCTAGCTCTCAGATGGCCCCAGGATATGCAGTAGCAGTAATGGGCATCGACTTTACCCTGCGCTACTTCTATAAAGTCCTGCTGGATCTACTCCCCATCTGCAACCAGGACAGGGGAAATAAAATCCGGTAAGCATGTCCCAACCTCTTTCATCATCTCTCTCCCCCTCTCTCTTTCAGACTGCCAAAATCTAGCTCTATGCCTCTCTGTGAGCTCCAGGGAAATTGGCCAGAGGCTCTCTAAAACTCCTTTTTTTTATGTGAATCTAATCAGATTTGCCTGTATTTGAAAAGCAGCATTCACACAGTACACTCTTATCCCCCCCCCCCCCCCCCCCCCCCCCCCCCCTTCCTTTTTTCCTCTGAGGCAAATTGTGTGGGGAGAGAGAAGCATAATTGTTCTCAGAGTCTGGGGTATGAAAAAAGTGAGAAGAGAAAACAAAATTAGATGAGAAATGGTGGATAAAGTTCAAGGAATAATTACCAGAGCTGTGTTTAAAAGGAGAGAAAGATGCGAGGTGATGAGAAACACAAAAGGAGATAAGCTGATTATGAGCGCATTCCAGACACATCCTGTTCAGTTTGGTGCCAAGCGCTCCTTTTTTCTTCTCTCTTTCCTCTACCTTTCTTTTTTTCCCTCCTAAATGTTTGTGCACTCCTCTCTCTCTCTCTCTCGCTCTCGCTCCCTCTCTCTCTGTGTCCCTTTCGCTTTCTCTTTCTTGGTCTTCTCATGCTTCAGAAGGGGTCAGGCCTCTGTGTTCTCAGTGTTCTGAGTGCCAGAGCCATTAAACAGGATTAGCTGAGTGGAATGGCTCAGTCTGGCATGCACAATAGTGAGGACTATTCTGAGCTACCTCACAGATCTGAGCTTTTCTAAAGAAAGTGGAACACACCCCTTGCACCCGGGCCTTTGGACACTTGCATTCCTTCCTTTTAGCATGTCCGTGAGCCTAATGTTTTCACAATACACGCTATTATTCCTCCACTGGTAAAAATGCGCCGTTGTAAGCTTTTTTCACTGTTTGTGTCACCGAGCTTTATGAATGAGAAATGGAATCTTATATACACAGATTTGTTGTGTGTTTTATACCAGTATTCAATCAGAAATATAAATCCTCACCAGTGAGCAGGGAATAATGGAGATAGTGATATTGATTTTTCATAACCGATACTGATCATTTGCACGTTTATGTGCCCGATTACCGAATGCAGCCTGATATTTAACCGATATTTATTTATTATTTGGATTCTGTTTTTTAATACATTCATAACACCACCATTGAACTGAACAAACCTTTATTTATTTATTTTTTATAACAGTTTTGTCAATTTCACTTCCTCCTTGCATACAAAAAACCCTCTTATTTATACACCAATAAATATAAGGGCCCGAAAGAGTGCAAAAAAATAAAATAAATAGTGTCTTTTCTTTATATATATATATATATATATATATATATATATA
>JAFFST010052632.1:225991-252116 GCA_022414735.1 Noturus placidus
ACCGCTGGCAACAAAAGTGAGTACACCCCTAAGTGAAAATGTCCAAATTGGGCCCAATTAGCCATTTTCCTTCCCCGGTGTCATGTGACTTGTTAGTGTTACACGGTCTGAGGTGTGAATGGGGAGCAGATGTGTTAAATTTGGTTAAACATTAACATTGATTACTGGAACTGTGTCCTGTGGTCTGATGAGACCAAGATAAACTTGTTTGGTTCAGATGGTGTCAAGCGTGTGTGGCGGCAACCAGGTGAGGAATACAAAGACAAGTGTGTCTTGCCTACAGTCAAGCATGGTGGTGGGAGTGTCATGGTCTAGGGCTGCATGAGTGCTGCTGGCACTGGGGAGCTACAGTTCATTGAGGGAATTCTGAATGCCAACATGTACTGTGACATACTGAAGCAGAGCATGATCCCCTCCCTTCAGAGACTTAGCTGCAGGGCAGTATTCCAGCATGATGATGACCCCAAACACACCTCCAAGACGAACACTGCCTTGCTAAAGAAGCTGAGGGTGAAGGTGATGGACTGGCCAAGCATGTCCCCAGACCTAAACCCTTTTGAGCATCTGTGGGGCATTCTCTAACATCCACCAGCTCTGTGATGTCATCATGGAGGAGTGGAAGAGGACTCCACTGGCAACCTGTGAAGCTCTGGTGAACTCCATGTCCATGATGGTTAAGGCAGTGCTGGAAAATAATGGTGGACACACAAAATAGAGACACTTTGGGCCCGATTTGGACATTTTCACTTAGGGGTGTACTCACTTTAGTTGCCAGCGGTTTAGACATTAATGTCTGTGTGTTGAGTTATTTTGAGGGGACAGCAAATTTACACTGTTACACAAGCTGTACACTCACTACTTTACATTGTAGCACAGTGTCATTTCTTCAGTGTTGTGACGAAAAGATATCATCAAATATTTACAGAAATGTGAGGGATACTGTATATAGATTGAGAGAGTACAGAGCAGAGTTAAATTTAGCAGCATGTCATAACAGTGCTTTATTACTGCTACAGTACATTTCCCATTTTAAGTGAAATTCAAGACTGGAATCACCAAATGCTGATGTTTAGGTGAGGTCAACAGCATGACTCCTTAAGAGTCTCTTTCTCTATTTCCCATGATTCTCACAGTGCCCACATGATGGCGCCATTTATCGGTGGATCCAATATTGCAAAACCAATATCCAATTACGGAAAAAATATCAGTGAAACTGATTATCGGTTACATCTCTAGTTATAAAGCACATGAATCTTGCATAAATACATTTTGTAATAGATCCATTTGCACAGCAGATTTTCTTAAATCTTGTCTTCTCTAGACTGACAGACGTTCTTCTCTCATTGTGTGTGTAGGTGTTTTATTATGGAAGACAGAGGCTACCTGGTGGCCCACCCCACCTTGATCGACCCTAAAGGCCACGCTCCAGCAGAACAGCAACATATTACTCATAAGGTACACATTCACACACTGCCGCTCTGATTGACTGCTCAGAAGTGGGATGCCGATTTGTCTGTTCTGGGAATAAACTGTACACATGTATATATTTCAACCTTTTTTTTTTTATTTAATCTTTTTTAATTTTTTCCCCCCTGTGTGTGATTTTGCAAAGAAAGTCTGAAAGATTATATTTATTTACATATTTTTCGTAGGAGCCCTTAGTGGCAAACGATATTCTTAACCACCCAAACTTTGTGAAGAAGAAGCTGTGTAACAGTTTCAGTGATCGCACAGTGCAACGCTTCTACAAGTTCAATACCAGCATTGTGGTAAGTGCAAGACACTTCTGTACTTTTATTTTATGTTCATTTGCATTGCTTTCATAGCTAAATACAGCACAGTGCAAGAATGAAGGTCAGTAGAATTGGCAATAAACAGTATACAACTTCTAATTTATTTTTTTTATTTTTTTTCAAACTCATGCAGGTGGGTGGATTGCCCAGTGTACATTGCCCCTAGATTTGTGTGTTTTGTGTGTGCATGTGTAAGCGTGGTGTCCAATCTGCTTCAGGCTCCTGATCCACTGCAAGCCTGATCAGCACTTACTGAAAATGAATTGATGTGTGAAATTGATCATCTCAGTAAATTTACTGAGTTTTTTTGTTAATCTATCTGTCTATATTCCACACATTTTTGTGCTGAGGTTTTTTTTTATTCTTTTCTTGAGTAATAGTAGTAGATTTTGTTTGTTATAGATGAAATAAGGAAGGATAAAACTGTGCAGCTGGTCTGCACACAACGATGCTGATCCTGTTCTTCCAGTGTAGTAGACCAAACTCCCATTTTCATTTACACTTCTGTCCAGTAGTGTCATACCGCCATCTGGTGGCACACGGAGTAATAGCGTCAGTTGTTAATAATGTAATCAAAAATCTTTGCACGTCTCAAAAAAAAACTACACTGTCCGTCAAAAGTTTGTGGACACGACTGAAATGTTTGATCTGAACGTGTATGATTACATTTTTGAAATCAAAACAATGTATAATTGTGGCAACATATTCATTTATTTTATTTACAAAAAGTATTTTTTAAACGGACGACTTGGAGCGAAATATTCCAAAAAGCAGGCGATAAGAGTCTAGTGTTGGTGTGAACTCCTTTTAATATGGATTTAAAAGCCTCTAAGGGAAATTCCTCAAGAAATTGGTTGAGAAAATACATTTTCAAGAATACATTTCTGGACATTCTAGGCAAAAAGGGCGTTTACTATGAAGATGCTAAAATACTAAAGTATTTAGATTTATTTTGGATTTTTTTTATCACATCATAATTCTTATAGTTCCTTTTCTGTTACTCCAGAGTTTTGATGACTTTACTATTATAAAATGTGAGGGGGGGGGGATAAAGAATGAGTGTTTGTGAACTTTTGACCGGTATTGTATAAAAACGTATTTGCTATGTAGTGATACTTTTGCAGAAGTGTGAATCATGTTAACTTTCGGTTGACTCTGATGCGTATTCAGAAATCCTGTGTTAGCGGTGGTGTTTGACATTGTGTGATTGTTGTGTGATTTTTCCAGGGCGATCTGACGAACCTGGTTCATGGCAGTCACTGCTCAAAGTACAGGCTCACCCGTATTCCAGGAACCAACGCGTTCGCCGGCATCGTGAACGAGACGTGCGATTCGCTGGCCTTTTGCGCGTGCAGCACCGTGGACCGCCTCTGTTTAAACTGCCACAGGTGTGTTTTTAATCATGCGTTTTTTTTTTCACAGTGCGTCAGCCTGTCTACGTAATTACGTAATTAATTTGTAATCTGGAATAAATTCTAGTTTTCAAACGACGTCTATAACGCTCCCTCCCCCCGTTTTTCTCCTTAGAATGGAGCAGAATGAGTGTGAGTGTCCATGTGAATGCCCTCTGGAGGTGAATGAGTGTACAGGCAATCTCACTAATGCAGAAAACAGGTAAATTCTCATAAACCTGTTTTTATAATTCCGATTAAACTCTTTCAGCTTTCCGTTATTCTCATGAATGTGTCGCAAATTGTGTACTATGACCTTAAAGGCTGCTTAAAAAGATGTACTGTGTGGATCTGGAGGATTTGTACGAGATGTCGAGAACATTACAGGCATTTTGTGGCAGGCATTTTTCATGTGCATGTTCATAGTTAAGTCATATATGTAAAATGAGGTTTCTGTACATTATAGTTAAAGGATAAAGGTGACTTTTTTTTTTTAACAGAACAGCTAACATGTCATGTGACTAATGGACGTCTATAGTCTTTCATTTTCTTCTTGGTCACTTTGAGTAAATCCCCATCCATCTGTATCTTTGAGCAGAAGAGTTTTCCTCTACGCACAGAGCTGGTAAAGGACCATCTGTCAGACTGCAAAACCCTACAGAGAAATCCTTTAGACTTCATGTTTTTGTGTGGAGAAGTGATTGTTTGTAACCTCAGTCATCACATTGGTTATATACTTGTGTGTGTGTTCAGGAATCCAAGCTGTGATGTACACCAAGAGCCCTTGTCTATGACAGTGATTGAGTCCAGTTTGCAGGACACTTTGCCTCAGTGCATCAACACTCGATGTAGCCAGCGCTTCACCAGCAGGTCAGTCTTCTCATCTCATAGCCAGAGACCAGAGTCTCTGTCCAGCCCACACACACACACTATTTCCACAGACAAGGTGACAGCTGGTGCCGGTGCCGTTTCCACCACTAAAGAGACGGTTCTTGGCTGGAGAAAAATCTGATTCAATTCCATCCCCAAAGTACTGCTGGTCTGGAACCAAGAGCCAGTGACACCATGGGCTTGAAGGCAACAGTTTTGTCGCCATGGCAACTCCAGCAATTTAGCTTTTAAAATAAGACCAGAATGTTGCAAGGATTTAAAAAAAAAAAAAAAAAAAGAGTGAAGTTAAATTTTGCAAACGTAATTTTATTTTATTACAGAAAACAGCCAGTTTACTGGTATTTACAACAAATTAGCAGAGCACCGCTGACACTAATGCTGGAGTTCAAACTATGCGCTTAAAACAAATACGCAGGTAAAATAAATGGAACTGCATAACTGTAACTTGTGTATAGTGACTTGGAGAGCCACAGTTCACTCACAGAGCCTGATCTTAGGGGTCATATTTAAAAAAATAAATAATCAAATAACACCTTCAGGTTTTTGCCATATGAACTTAGATTTTTAATCCACATACAGATATTTTGAGCACTAAAGAGATCCTGATAGCCTCTTTGCGTAACACCTCTATGCTACAGACTGTAAGGGAAGTGCAGAGCGAGGTGTGATTCTGTTTTTTGGCTTTGTAGGCAAGCATCATTTTTTTTTTTTTCTTGTAAATGACCGATGTAGTAAGGAAGCCATTTTAGTCATTTAGGAGATCTTAGGGCTGGCTACTGAAAATATGCCTTCTCTGCTAAAGCTATATTAAAGGGTGACCTTTACATCTTTATCGAAGAGGTGTTCACACACATGGCTTGTTACCCATAAGCAAGGCTCTTAACCCTCTCTGCTCCAGGTGCACTGCATCATGACTGACTCTGCACTCTGACCTCAGTTTCCTAATAAGCTGCGATATGCAAACAAATAAATAAATAACATTTCACTGTGCTCTAATGTTTATATGTGAGATATATATGTATATGTATATATGCCTGCGACTGTGTGATTAGTACTAGTGTCTTTTGTGTTGTATTAATAACAAAATGCTTCATTTTTTTTTTTGTTTTCTTGTTTTGCCACCATGTTTATTGTGCTCTTTGCAACCGCGTTCATTTGAACTTCATGTGTGTATTCCTACAGCGACTGCTTTGGCGTGTTGGACTGCGAGTGGTGTGTGGTGGACGGTGACGGAAAGACACAGCTGGACAAACCTTACTGTGCTCTACAGAAGGAGTGTTTTGGGGGTATCGTAGGTGCCAAGAGTCCTTATGTGGACGGCATGGGTCTTTTAGGTGAGCTTATACATCCTTTTAAACCTTTAGACGGTCTGGGAATTTCATTTGGAATTTTTGTTTCATTTATAAGATTATTGTTAATGGTTAAATAAAAGTTTATACAGCAGTGTTACTTTATGGTTTGTGGCGGTTTCAGATGAACACCCCCCAAAAAAAAAATTTATTTGGGCTGTATTTTGGATTAATAATCCCACAAATTCACATTTACTGACCTTAGCACCCTTTAGACCTATTAAATTCCTTTCTTTCTGCCATCTTTTTTCAGACGAAGAGGTGGCATCTCTTAACATGATTAAGAGTGCACCCGTGGGTCCAGTAGCAGGAGGAATTATGGGCTGCATCATGGTGTTGGTTTTGGTTGTGTACGCCTACAGGCACCAGATCCACCGCCGCAGTCATCAGCACATGTCACCTCTGGCAGCGCAGGGTGAGTCTGATTGGATACACACAAATATGCCGACGGAATGTCAAGGCCAGTCGAAAAGAAAAAAATAAGCCAAAATGCTGTCAAAGGGACTTGGTTTCCTGTGAAAATGCTATTGAGGTTTATTATATATCTCCGACGTAGTTTTAAATCAAAACACTGATATTAAATTGATGTTAAAGTCGAAGCAGAGGGAAACAGTTGAGACATTTTGAGTTTAAATAGTACACAGTTGTTGTTTTTTTTTCTTTCATATTTTCCAGTTCGCAGTGATCTCTGGGCTTTTGGGCAACTTGCCTGTGTCTGGCAGTTAATATCCTGTGAAAAGTAATTTAAAGTGTATGCCATGCCAAAACAATCATTTTATGCATCATTCATACATAGACAATTTGCTGTAACATTTATTTACACATTCAGTTTACACTTTACAGCTAAATCTTTTTTTAGCTCCACCTGTTCAGTCTGTGGAGCTGTTTACACCCTTCAAAACATAATTATCCAATAATTATCTGCTTTTTGAGTCGAACCAAGGATCTGTAAGCTGCAAGTGCATACTCTGTGCTCCACTAATATTGGCACCCTTGGTAAATATGAGCAAAGAAGGCTGTGACAATTTGTCTTTTTTGTTTGATCTTTTGTTTAAAAAAAAAAATTTCACAAAAATACACTACTCTCATGGATTTCAAACACATCGGTTTATCAAAAAACCTTGGTTAGATATAGGTGGGCAACAATTATTGGTACCCCTATGAATTCATATGAAAAAAATATATTTGAAGTATATTCTCATTTATATTTATTACATTTATTCATTTAGCAGATGCTTTTATCCAAAGCGACTTACAAATGAGACACACTCACACACCAATGGTAGCAGAGCTGCCATGCAAGGTGCTAGCTTGCCATCGGGGGCAACTTAGGGTTCAGTGTCTTGCCCAAGGACACTTCGGCATGGGATCACCCGGGCCGGGATTCGAACCACCAACCCTACGATTAGTGGACTAGTGGACAACCCGCTCTACCGACTGAGCCACAGCCGCCCATTATTAATGTGTGCAACCATGACTTCCTGTTTCACAGGGGAATAAATGTGAGGTAACACACAGGCCAAATTCCCTTAGTCATTCATAACAATGGTTAAGACCAAGGAATATAGCTGTGATGTGCGACAAAAGGTTGTTGAGCTTCACAAAATGGGAAGTGGCTATAAGAAAATAGCACAAGCATTGAAAATGCCCATTTCCACCATCAGGGCAATAATTAAGAAGTTCCAGTCAACTGGAAATGTTATGAATCAAGCTGGAATTGGACGTGTGTCTATATTGTCTCAATGCACTGTGAAGAGGATGGTTCGAGTGGCCAAAAAAATCTCCAAGGATCACACCTGGAGAATTGCAGAAGTTAGTTGTGTCTTGGGATCAGAAATTCTCCAAAACTACAATCCGATGTCACTTACATCACCACAAGGTGTTTGGAAGTATTTTAGGAGAAAAAAAGCCTCAACTCATCCAAAAGCAAACTCTGGCGTCTTCAGTTTGTCAGACACTACTGGAACTTTAAATGGGATCGGGTTCTATGATCAGATGAAACCAAAATAGAGATTTTGGGAATAAACACCAGAGGTGGGTTTGGAGCACACCGAGAGGTTGCCATATGGAAAAGTTCCTCATGCCCACGGTTAAATATGGTGGTGGCTCTTTAAAGTTTTGGGACTGTTTTTCTTTCAGAGGACCTGGACATTTTGTAAGGATACATGACATCATGGACTCAAATATCAACAGATATTAAATGAAAACCTGACTGCATCAAAATCAACACAAAAATGGTTTACTGACCACAAAATCAAGGTCATGCCATGACCATCCCAGTCCCCTGACTTGAAACCAAAGAAAACCTGTTTGGTGAACTGAAGAGGAGAGTCCACCATCATTTGCCATGTATTCTCCAGCTTCATCAGGCATTATAGGAGAAGACTCAGAGCTGTTATCTTGGCAAAGGGAGGTAGCACAAAGTATTGACTAAAAGGGTGCCAATAATTGTTGCACACCTATTTTTAACAAAGATATTATTTTTGATTAACCTGTGTTGTGTTTGAAATGGTTTGAGGTCCATGAGAGCAGAGTCCATCCATCCATCTACAACCGCTTACTCCTTTTCAGGGTCACGGGGAACCTGGAGCCTATCCCAGGGAGCATGGGGCACAAGGCGGGGTACACCCTGGACAGGGTGCCAGTCCATCACAGGGCACAATCACATACACACTCACACACACCCATTCATACACTACGGACACTTTAGACACGCCAATCAGCCTACCATGCATGTCTTTGGACTGGGGGAGGAAACCGGAGTACCCGGAGGAAACCCCCGACACACAGGGAGAACATGCAAACACACATGGACCTAGCGGGACTCAAACCCCAGACCCTGGACGTGTGAAGCAGAGTATTTTTGTTAAAAAATGAAGACAATATTTCACAGCCTTCTTTGCTCATATTTCCCAAGGGTGCCAATATTAGTGGAAGGCATGGTATATTTATTTTCATAATTGTAACAAGAACATAGTTAGCTTGGAAATTGGGATTTGTAGATTGTGAGCGAATGTGAGTGTTGTATTTGCAACACTTGGGATATCACAGTTTCAGCTCTGAGTCTTGATCTCATCATTGCCTTTATGTACAGTTACTTTTGAGAGCGAATTGCTTGCTTTCAACCAGCACTGTTTTTCTCGCAACTTCTCAGGTGAGCGTCCATTAGACAAATATATTTATTTATTTTTTTTACTGCTTTCCATGATATTACCAGTCTTAACTTCTTCTGTCTAGAAGAATATTGTGGTCTATAGCAGTGGTTCCCAAACATTTCCAGTTCAAGGCCCTCCAAATGGCATTAACACTTGACCGAGGCCCCCCTTTTGCAAGATGTCTTTAAAACTCATTAAAAATACAGACTTCTGAATATATCCCCCTTTATATTAATAATTACATCTTACATATTTACATTACATTAAATTAGGAATTGATTGTGTGTGTGTGTGTGTGTGTGTGTGAGTGAGAATTTATTTTTCACACCAAATGCGGCCCCCACTTTGAAAACTACTGGTCTATAGTATTGAAACCTGCACTGAGTTCAAGTGACAAAAGCACACAATCGTGATTGGATGCCAGTAGTAGGTCATTTACTTCTTTAACCAGCGCATTCTCAGTACTGTGATAAAGACTTTTTTTTTTTTGTTTATTGTTCAGAAATACAGCAACAGAAAAGCCAAACAAACTTTTGGCACCTGTACACAGAGTTTGCTTGAAAGCCAGCCAAGAACACCTCCTCACTCGGGCTGATTTGGTCCACACTTGCTATGTTCAGACCTGCACCAAGGGAGTAACATACCAGGGTTCGATTAAACGGATATTAAACACTTCTTATGTGAAAGCAGATTTAATTTGATGATCTATGTAGCTTACATTCAGTTCCATCCATTAAAACCTTCTGTAAAGGCTACAGGCGGTGTAAGGTACGTTGGCCGTAATTTTCTCGTTGTAAAATTAGGACAATTATATTATCAATTGTCTCTGTTAACAACTGCCCAGTTGTCACCTGTCTCTCATCCACTGTTACATGCATAGAAAGCAGTTGATGAACTAAAAGCTGGCAACCTTTTCAAATTAGAACCCGTGAACCTTTAATCTAATGCCATTATAAAGAGAGATTAACCGGGCAGAAAGAAATTAAAATCATTTTCTGGCGCTAATCCTCTTTCTGCAACCTTTGGAACTCTCTTCCTCTCGATCTAAGGGGAGCTCAGACCGTTAGCATTTTTAAAACTCAACTTAAGACTTACTTTTTTAAAACTTGCATTTGACTGCTGATGTATACTTTTTATTATTATTATTACCGTATTAACTTTTTTTAATTCTGTGTACTGCTTATATAGTGTACAGCGCTTTGAGAAGCTGCTTTTATGAAATGAATTTTTATTATTATTATTATTATTATTATTGTTATTATTATTCATTAATATTATGTGGTTTGCCAAAGGATAGCAGAAACACACAGATGTGTATTTCTGCAGTGTTTCATCAAAAATTCCAGATCCCATTGTGATTGTCATTGCTCTCGTTATAATCTTTTATAATTGCCTGTTTCGTTACTCTAGCAGTCTGTAATTTAATCAGCCAGTGACCTAAAGTGTCATCTGTCATGTATGAAAATAAAGTGTATGAAATGGTGATCAAGAACTGTGCATCTTGTGGAAGTGCCAGGGAAGAGAAATGTGTTTGTATCAGCAGTTTCTCTCTGCTCACTGACTCACTCTCTCCTGCTTAATTCACAGAAATGTCAGTGCGGATGTCCAACTTGGACAACGAGCGCGATGAACGGGATGACGACAGTCATGAAGATAGAGGAATAAGTAGGGCCTTTATTCTCTGCTTTCGTTACAATAAAACATTAATGTTGTGGTTCTGTAAACTGAACCCTTTTTTAAAAATCCCTTAAAATGCTTCATAGGGATTTTCGTGTGCATGAGACCTGTCCTAACACCCCCTCCCCCCCTCCCCCGACTCTCTGTACAGTCAGTAACACACGCTTCATCGCTGCCGTCATCGAGAGACACACACACAGTCCTGAGCGCAGACGGCGGTACTGGGGACGATCAGGAACAGAAAGTGACCATGGTAATGACCCAGTAGAAATATTCAATAAAGGTTCATATGCTATGAAATTCAAAGTTATGACCAGAAAATGTTTTACATTTGTAGCACAGCGCTGGTGAATTTGCGGTTTCGATTGGTCCGAAGATGTTGATTCATTTTCATTATTAAAGCTCTGACAGCTGTACAAATAGGTTTATATTAATGTGCTCATAATATATTGTTGTGGGGGGGTTGTAGTAATAAATCACACAGGAATTGAAGGACATCCGGTGGAAATGTGAGGTGTTTTTTGACGTATTTGGACAAGAAAACATTTGATCCTGTTTGAAACAGTGCCTATTAATAAAGTTGATGCACTCTATGAAATGACACATAAAATTGGAATTATGTAGTAATTATCACAATTTAAATTAACAAAAAAAAACAGTTCAGTCCCATAGGAAAAAGTAAGTACAGCCCAACATTTATCACACCTTCAAATCCATAAAATTATTATCAGATGTTGAAGATTGTGTGCCAGTGATTTAGAACCTGCTTAGGGAGAGCAAGTGGAACCAGTCTTCTTTATTCCCCTCTCATATCTAGTGTCTGGTGTTCCCTTTCTTATTGAGCTGTGTGGTGTTGTCATGCCAAGATCTAAAGAGTTTTGTAAGACCTTCAGACAAAAGACTGTGGAGTCTTTTGAAAAAAAATCTCCAAATTATTTGAAATGCATCATTCCACTGTAAGGAAAATCATCGCAGATGATCATCACAGTGACACAGATTTTAAGCGACTGCCAAACTGGTCATCCAAGCAAGTTCAGCCCAAGAGCAGACCGTCTGATGCTAAAAGACGTCTCCAAGAACCCCAAAATTTCATCACAGGATCTGCTAGTAAGTCTTTTAGGATCTGCTAGTAAGTCTTTCAACTGTTGGTATAAAAATGCATGCTTCTGTAATCAGAAAGAGATTGCACTGATTTGACCTGCATGTGAGGCGTGCCAGGAAAAAGCCTTTCCAAGACTACAGTCTGCCAATGAGCATATAGGCAAAGACCAGGCCCTTTTGAATAATGTGCTCTAATGGACAGTCGAATCAAGATAGTTGTTTGGCCACAGTAACAGCAGACATGTTTGGTTGGTTTGGGGTTGCTTCACTTCCTCAGGGGCTGGACTGCATACATTTATTGATTCAACTATGAATTCTGCATCATATCAAAGAGTGCTTGAAGATAATGTGAGGCCATCTGTCTGAAAGAACTGAAAGTGGACCTTTCAACAGGATAATGATCCTAAGCACACCAGCAAATCCACCAAGGAATGGGTCAAAAAAGGAGAAATGGAGGGTTATGGAATGGCCTAGTCAAAGCCCGGATTTGAATCCCATTGAAATGTTGTTTGGGGATTTGAAACTAGCAGAACATGCAACGAAACCCTCAAACATCTTGAAACTGAAAAAATATTGCATTGAAGAGTGGTCAAAAATTCCAGCAAGCCTGCTGGCAATTATGAAAAACACCTATAAGAAGTTATTTCTGCTAATTGGGGCAATAATAGCATTTGATGCCTAGAGTGTACTTACTTTTTCCACAGAACATCACATCTATTGCAATTTATGTTGAATAAATGATTGAAAAGGCTTGTTTTATTAATAGGCACAGTTTCAGTTTTTTTGCTTGTCCAAATATGGCAAAAAACCCAACAATTTCCATGGGGTGTACTTTTTTTTTCATATGATTGTATGTAATCTATGATCTGGTGACATTTTCTCTGAAGACACTTATTTAAATTTTTTTGAAGAAGTCTCCAGCGTCAGTACATTGTAACAGTCAAAAGTAAAACCGTACGTTTTACAACACAGGAAAATGCTCAGGCCAGAGCACTGTACGGTTTCTCCCTAACATGACAAACTGAGTTGGTTTGTTTTTTTTTTTTGTCTTAATCAGAGAGAGAGAGAGAAAAGACGCTGTTGTAAGAATGACTGTTTACAGCTGTGATTCTGTGTACCATTGTACTGTGTAGATTCAGGTTTAGTGAAAGGAAGTGTGTTCACTTCCTTTCACTAAACCTGTTCCCTATAATGGCATCCTATGTAGTGTCAGAGTGTAGGGGACAGTGACCTGGGGACTATTCCAAACACAGCACAGGAGCTATGTAGGTCCATCCATCCATCTTCTATACCGCTTATCCTTTCTTCAGGGTCACGGGGAACCCTGGAGCCTATCCCAGGGCGCATGGATTACAAGACGGGGTACACCCTGGACAGGTTCTATGTAGGTCTATTTGAAAAGATTTACAGAACTCTTTAGTTCCACACAGGGTTGTGGAACGTCATAGAAACCACATCTGCAGACATACCCAGTGCGCACATATATATATATATATATGTGTGTGTGTGTGTATATATATACATATATATATATAAAAAATTATATTATAAAAAGGCGAGGAAAAAAAAAACCAACCAATTACTATGTACTGACCGAGACAACACTGGACGTAAATGGTAAATGTGCACTTATATAGCACTTTTATCCAAAGCGCTTTACACTGTGTCTCATTCACCCTTTCACTCACACACCAATGCAAGCAGAGCGGCCATGCAAGGTGCGAACTTGCCATCTGAGGCAACTTAGGGTTCAGTGTCTTGCCCAAGGACACTTCGGCATGTGGAGTCACACAGGCCGGGAATCGAACCGCCAACCCTACGATTAGTGGATTAGTGGACAACCCGCTCTACCGACTGAGCCACAGCCGCCTTGTGTTATGATGTCTTTGCCCATTATAAAGTAAAAGTAGTCACTACGTCTCCTCCAGTTTCCTAAGGTTGGTATAAAAGCATTGCCTCCTGCTGCATCCAGGTCTTGTATTTTTTTTTTTACGTGCAGTCAAAAACCACTCTGTGTTTACAAGCCTAACAGGGGGAAAAAAACACCAACTCCGTTCCACACGGAGAGGGGGAGACTTGAACAAGCTGAAAGAAAGATACAGATATCTGCAGAGAGAAAGGGAGCTTAGAGCAACAGAGCAAACTTTTCTGTATTTTTAAACAGCTCAGCCAAAGGTCGCCTCCCACTAGCTATTCACTCATCCAGCTCAAGGGGTCGAATCGATTCGGCTTTTCACAGTGAGCTCTGACTCATTCCTGCACCACCAACACAATGTTCTAATATTCGCCTGCAGCTCTGTATCTAACTAACTGTTGCCTATAGAATTTTCCCGAACCTTTGTGACCCGGGATTAGTCGTCTCCTTCAGAGCGCAGGTGCATCTTCTATCAGCGGAGTGGTTTTTCCAGTTTGCCTTGCAGCATCTGGCTGAACTTCATCTTTCTGAGATGTTCGCAATCATTCATGTCTCACTTTCCTGAGCTGCTTGAGCTCATGTCACACCCCGGGCAATGTCTTGCCAGGATTGTGGCCTATTTATAATGACAATTTTACAAATCCAGTAATGAGGATGTATCAGTGACGAGGGTGAGTCTGTGAATTCATTATGTGGATAATGTGATGTCATGTAATGCCGACTGACACGCATCGGTGTCGGACAATTGGATACAGTTCGGTTACATTTCTCGTGCATGTGCATTAGAAAACGAGTGATATGATCGTCTATTGCTTTGTCACGTTCTGGTAGGAATGTAGGGCTACATCAATCTGGATTTTTCTGAAAAGACACGAGGAGAAAACCTTGAGAGGAACCAGATTCAAAAGGAAAACCCGCCCACTTCTAGGTGTAGGATTAAAAATCCTGTGCGGAAGTGTGAAGACATGAGTATATTGTGAATAGGAATCCTGGGATGAGCACAGGACATTCATTATGATTTCAGCAGCAATTCATAAGTACAAGTCTGAAAGAGTTTTGTGCATAAACTGATCGTCCACAATCCATACAATACCAATATAAAGACCCAATTTGATTTAGAGCCCGAGAAATCACATTGTGTGAAATCTTAGAAGTCCGAATCATTTCAGTAGCCTGTCAGGATCAGAGAGCGAACTCCTGGACAGCATCCCAGCTGGTGTTGTACCAGTGCAGAGATTTAAAAAAGATAAGCCGCGTGCACACACACACACACACACACACACACACAAACGGCTCCACTTGAGCAGAGAGGTGAGACCGGAAACATGAGTAAATTAATGAGGGCTACAGGTGTGTGAGAAGGTTCTCCAAGTCATGCTTAATTACGTTGAAGGATACTGATTAATCTAGTCATTCTTGCAGGAAACTTGATCATGTGAACATCTGCTTGGATTGAAATTTGAGATCGTTTGGAGATCTTTTCAAATGGGTGTGACCAATGTGGGACTGAATGAAAAGTTTTTTAATTTTATTGTTAAATTGTAGCGCCATGAGCTCTGTATGAACTATATAACTGTGTGTGTGTCTAGGCTACAGCACTATGAGTCCTCAAGAGGACAGCGAGAATCCGCCATGCACCAGTGAGCCCCTCTCAGCAGGAGTGGATGTGGGAAACCATGACGAGGAGCTGGAACTGGACACACCACCCCAGACCGCTGCACTGCTCAGCCACAAGCTCTACCCACACCGGCACACACACACGCGCCACCCGCTGCACGCGCACACACACCACCTGCAGGCGGCAGTCACTGTTCACAGCGTGGACGCCGAGTGCTAAACCCAAAACCCCACGCACAGAGCTCACCTTTTTTTAATGCCACTTCACTCCGAGGTCTGCCTTCATCCTCCACTTCCACTTTGAGCCGTGAAGCCGGACGCTGTGCCCTCCTGAGAGAGCAAAGGGAGAAAAGGGACAGGGCCGAGGCCTCCTGGGGAAATCCTTCTGTGATGAGGAAAGTCTTTTTTATCCTGAACTTTTGAACCCGGACTTTATAATGGTGTGGAGGCACAGATTTGCACTTGTTTCAAGTGCCCCAACACATCTTTAAAAAAAAAAAAAATCATTTTTTTAAAGGAAAAAAAAAATCAAGCTGGAAGGACTATTTTTTTTTTACTATTTATTTAACTGGAATCGAGGTGGGAACATACGAACATACAAACTTGTAACATGATGATTAGTACATCATTAGGAGGCCCTGTTGTGTCGGACTGCAGAGCAATGAGCAGTGGCACATCACACACGTTACTGTGAGAATGTACTGTAGCGCAAAAAAATCTGATACGGATGGGCAGAAGTGGCTGCGCTGAACATTGGACAGAAAGCGCAAAAAAACAACCCAGAGAGCACACCAGCCATCTGTGAGTGGAGGCAGAAATGTGTTGCTTCTCTGAATCTGTTCATTCACTGCATGGTTTGTTCCAAGCCTGTTATGTTATGATCGAGGGAGAGATCGTCTAGAAACTGTCATGTTGCAAAGGTTCTCCAAGGTTTAAGCGTTTCACCTCAACTGACATTTTTAAAGTAACCTCAAGATGCTGAGATGTACCACTGTGTGTATAAACCTTTCTTATTATATCCCTATTCAGGCCTGATCAACCATTTTATCTGGACTGAGTGGGTTATTTTTTACAAATAGTTCAGCATCGATCAGTATTTTTCAATTTCCCTGATGGAAAACAGAGATATCAGAATCCCGAACTTCCATCAAATTGCCCATCTTAATCCAAATGTTGCCTTTTGTGCGTATATGATTTTAGAGTGATTTTATTCCTATTGGAAAAAAAATTATACCATGTATATACATTTGACCTTTAACAAAGTAGCTTATAAACGAGTTCACTCCTAAGCGTTCGCGTCCGTGTCAGAAGTTTTATTGTGTCTGTATTTACTTATTCATAAAGCTGAGCTCATGAGTGATATGTGATGCCGGTGTAGAATGGAAGAAATAATTAGGACATGATTGCATTTTCCACAATCCCCCCCCAAAAAAAAAAGATCAGTAATAATTCATCTCTCAAAGTCTCCTGTGCAGACATTATCCGTTCTTGAAAACTGTATATGTACATTTCTTTTTTGTTTTGCTTTTTTTAAAGCAGGAAAGATGGTTAATGCAGTCTCCGCCCATTTGGAACAACTCGAAGCAACCTTACAAAATCACAAAAAATAGGTAATAAATACAGTATGAATAATAACACTTCTTTGATGTTTTCATGAAGAGTGCATCATTATGGATATGATTGAGTTATGCTGCATTGACCCAGTAGAAAACAGGAAGTGAAAACCTAGAATTAGGAGGTTCGAGTCGGAATATTGGAGTTCGGGTTTATATCAAAGATCGGGAATGAGAACTTGTCCCATAAAGAGATCAGAAAATGCTTAGACTTTTGAATTTTGATTGCAGTGGTGGCTTGGGGGTTAAGGTTCGGGGTTACTGATCGGAAAGTGGAGGGTTCAAGCCCCAGCACTGCCAAGCTGCCGCTGTTGGGAGATACTTAACCTTCTCTGCTCCAGGGGCGCTGCATCATGACTGACCCTGTGCTCTGTCCCCAACTTCCTGACATGCTGGGGTATGCGAAGAAAAGAATTTCACTGTGCTGTAATGTATATGTGACCAATAAAGACTCATTATCATTATTATATGAGTCGGTAGAGAGAAATATTTTTGTCCATATAGCCATACACACATTATTTCAATGCCACGGGTTAATTAACAGGAAACACTAATGCATATATTTCTCCAGAGTATAAAACCGAAAAGGAAAGTATGACGTATGAAGTATCTACGGTCGCTGACACGTCATGAAAACTTCTTATCCAGAATCTTTTTTTTTTTTTTTTTTTTTTTTTTTTTTAAATTCATGCCCCCATACTATAAATGTATCCCTTAAGCCATATCCACTTCTTCACTAATGTTACACAAAAACTGCACTGGATGCAGTATGGGAATGATTTCTTTCCCTAGGAGCAATTTGATCTCATTCCTCACCTTGGCCATGCCTCTTAAATTTTTAAAGGTGTATGTGGATGAAATTGAGTTGAAGATGATGATAATTTGGCTGTTTATGAAACCCTTGGAGCTTTTTATTCTTAAATGTACCGCCAACAGCACACGTTACATCCAGCTTTTATTATCTAAAGGCCTGCTTGTTTTTAATTAAGGTTTGGATTAAACCCATTCGATTCAAGTGGCCAGTCAAATACGCTAATGGTGGGTTGTTTCCACCACTGTAACAAAAAGATGTTTAGAAACATTACAAACCCCAGGCTATGATTCACATAGCCCTGATACACATTTGGTCGTTTAAGGCGTTTAATAGAGCGGTGATTTAGACATTTGAGCACTAATTTGTGTGATGAAATGTAACAGCCTTTCAAAATATTTGCCAAAAAGACACTGCACATGGGGCATGTAATTATGTTCGGTAATTACAATTCATTAGCTGAATCGGGTCCAAATGGTTTTTCGTGCCCAGCCATAATTTATCTATTGGCTGGAATCTGACTATAAAAGCGCTCTAAGCCAGGGTTATTCAGATCGAAATTTGTAATGTGGCAGTTCTGGAACATTCCTTGCTTAGAAAGGTTTGTGTAAGCAACTAATAGGACTGAATAGCAACAACAGTTAATGTGTAAATATTAACCATTAGTTTAAGGCTATAAATCAGATATTTTAATATGGTTGTCCATTTAGTTTAGCACCATGGATGCTGATCAGATGAGGAAATGTCTGTTTTAGATCATCCGTCCATCCATCTTCAACCGCTTACTCCTTTTCAGGGTCACGGGCATCCTGGAGCCTATCCCAGGAGGCATCGGGCACAATGTGGGGTACACCCTGGACAGGGTGCCAGTCCATCGAAGGTGTTTTAAATCTTGCGCATGCAAAATGAATGCATACTTGCCATGTTGTGAGTTTGTTAATCAGATGGTGATTAAAAACTCTCCACATTCAGACTTGATGACTTTATAGCCCTGTAATCTCTGCTCCAACAAATAACCCCCACCCCCTTCTGTCCCGGATAAGTTTATCAGCTGAAATACTTCCCCATCTTAACCAGCATCCACCGGGTCACGACCCCGTGATGTAAACATTTATACAACACTTTTAAGGTTTAAGTTGAAACATCTTGCGTATGTAAGCCAATTTCTCTTTGGGCTGTTCAGGTTTCTGCAGTCACGCGTCATTTCACCGAAGAAATATATAAATAAACTCATCCTTGATTTATTTCTCCTGAGCACGTTCTTGGATGCTCTTTACTGATTCCAGAGGAAATTTAACTTTGTAGTATTTAGTGCGGAGCTTGGAGAGAGATCCATTGTTGTTGTTTTGGAGTGGCTGTGATTAAAGCAAACAGTTTAACTGCAAAAACATTTCACACATTTACGATGAGTCATTCTTTAACCTGCTTTCAAATTTAAAAGGCAAATTCATATTCAGCCAAGTATGTTCTCAGGATCATTTATTGGCCTTAAATGTTGAAATGTCCATAACTTTGAAAGGTTATTGAGAGCGCAGATGGTGAAATATGGCAAACCTGTTCCATTGTGAGATGATCTCATCCCCCGAGTACCCCACAGTCACAGAAAGTGGAAATGCCTAGCTTGTTTTTGCTCGCAATGTGAGTTATTCTGACAACTTTTCTGGAATTTAATCACTGGTGATGGTTGTATTACATACAGGTCTTTTATGTAAGGGTATTGTTTTTAATGCTATGTCCATGAAACCAAATATTCAGAATGGTGTCACTTAGGATGTTACAGATATTGGGGACTTCATACTCGTTATGTGATGTACGTGTTCTTTGTTATAAGACTGATTGTGTTGCAAAGTGTTATTTAAAAGGAACATCAGTGATCAGGAGTGGCACTGTAGCTGAGCGGGTAGCGTTACTGCCTAACAGTTTTTGGTCACCAGTTTGATCCAGAGCTCAAGTTACTGCCTGTATAGAGTTTGGCATGTTCTCCATGTGTCTGTGTAAGTTTCCTTCAGGTTCTCTGGGTTCCCATCACCTCCGTTGGTGGACTGTCTACACTGTTGCTCATTAACCCTGTTCCTTGAGATCTGTCTTCTTGCTGGTTTCACCTCCAACCAAAATCTAACACCTGTTTTAGTTGATCAAGAACTTACATTATTTTTAGTTACAGTTACGTTGTGTTTATATAGCGCTTTTCTAGACACTTAGGCGGCTGTGGCTCAGTCGGTAGAGCGGGTTGTCCACTAATCGTAGGGTTGGTGGTTCGAATCCCGGCCCGGGTGATCCCATGCCGAAGTGTCCTTGGGCAAGACACTGAACCCTAAGTTGCCCCCGATGGCAAGCTAGCACCTTGCATGGCAGCTCTGCTACCATTGGTGTGTGAGTGTGTCTCATTTGTAAGTCGCTTTGGATAAAAGCGTCTGCTAAATGAATAAATGTAAATGTACTTAAAGCATTGTGTATATAGTGTGGGGGCGGGGTGTCCTCAACCACAACTAGTGTGTAGCATCCACCTGGATGATGTGACGGCAGCCAGAACACCCACCACACACCAGCTATTAGTGGAGAGGTGAGAGTGATTTAGCCAATTCAGAGATGGGGATTATTCAGGGGCCATGATGGAGAAAGGCCAGTGGGGAAATTGGACCAAGACACAGGAGTTATACCCCTACACTTTACTAGAAGTGTCCTGGGATTTTTAATGACCTCAGAGAGTCAGGACATGGGTGTAACTTCTTATCCGAAAGACGGGGTTTCTTACAGTATAGTGTACAGCAGCATAAGACCCCTCACAGACCGGTGAGCGCCCCCTGCTGGCCTCACTAATACCACTTCCAGCAGCATGTTTTAGTTTTCCCCAGGAGGTCTCCCATCCAGTTACTGGTCAGGTTCAACCCTGCTTAGTTTCAGTGGGAAACCAGGTGAGAACTGCAGGGAGATATGGCTCTGGCAATGATTAGATGGTCTGTTGGCCACAATTATGCCTGGAGCTAAAGTCTTAGAGAAGGTAGATCTCCAGGAACAGGGTTGGTGTCCACTGGTCTACACTATATTGCCTCATGATCTGGTGTGTTGCTGCCTCACACCCAGTGTTTCTGGGATCCAGATCTGCCAAGATAAAGTGGTTACTAAAGGTGAATGATAGAATATATGTTCAGGTAATGCAAGACACTAATGAGTCTTAATCTGTTGCTTAACATTTGCCATGTTTCAATGAGTTAAAATAACACTTAACATAAAATAATACTTTGGACGATGTATTAATTAGTGGGGTTCACATTGAAGTGATATTTAAAAATAGTGGTTCTCAAATCAGTTCTCAGGGCCTCCAGACACATTTTGCAACTCGAATATGGATATAGCAAAAAACAAAACAAAAAAACACTGGTTTAACCAACTGTCTAGGTGTGTATGTCTATCTTTTCTATTTGTTTTTGTGTTCAGCTCTTTCCATGTCAGCAGAAAGTCGTGCAGAAAAGTGGAGGTTGCTGTTTCACCTCAGAAACCCTTTTAGCAAAATGTTTCCAACATGTACAGAATCTACTTCATATGTAGTCTTACTCTTGGTTCTACACATCCACACATCACTGGTTGTTTCTTGCATTCAGAGGTCAGGCGTTTTAATAATAACACTTCTCCAAATTCTTCTGGGAATCAGATAATATTGGAGAAAGCACTTTATCGTTGTTTTTCTCAGTGGAAGAATTTCACAAGTACACGCTCAGAAAAGGCACATTTTGAACCACTCTAGTAGTACACTCAAGGAGTACACACTTGTAGCTTTATCTGAGGGAATATAAGTGTCATTCAGGTACACAGTTGGACTCTAAAGAGTGCTGCCGTTGTACCTCTGAGCTGACGTATTGCTGGTACTTTGCTCTCCTTTTAATACTGTATCCCACATCTCTCACTTAGTTTTTTCTTTTTTTTTTAATCATTTTATCAATTCATTCATTTTTGCTTTTTACTTAAAAACAAAACAACAAAAAAAATGGTCAATAACAAGTGGTCTTGATCACTGCTCTTGGTGGTCATTCTTCATTTAGAGTTTAGCTCCGAACCAGGAATATTGTCCATTATGAAATAATGATAGACCTTGAAAAAGAAGTGTTCTTCAGTTTGGAATGACCAACAGACGGTTTAAAGCACCCTGTGTTAGATTAATCATTCCACACTGTTAGTCCATCTGTTCTTTATTAGATCTTGATTCTCCAGTATCAGTGCTTTGTTTTGGGGATTTTTTTTTCTCCCCTCTTTTGGCTGCTTCCATTCCGGGTCGCCAAGGCGGATCACCCATCCGCATATTTTGATTCTGGCACAAGTTTTAAGCCGGATGCATTCCTGATGCAACTGTCCCCATTTTCCGGGCTTGGGACCAGCACTGAGAGTGCACCGGTCCATGCAGACTTCCAGTAGCTGGGGTTGGTTCCCTGACCGGGAGTCAAAGCCGGGCTGCTGTGATGATGGCCACTAGTCCACCCAGTGTCAGTGCTTTTGAAATGATTTCCGTCTTGGGAAAGTCTTTGAGATGGAGGAGTTTACACTTTCCATTTTCTCTGCTACATGACAAACTGTGGTGGTGGGGTTTTTTTTGTTTTGGTTATTTTTTTTGATTAATTTAGAGGAAAAAAGAGACCGTTCACATGAAATGTAAGTATAAATTTACATTTATTCATTTAGCAGACGCTTTTATCCAAAGTGGCTTACAAATGAGAAAATACAAGCAAAGCGATATCAAGCAGAAAACAATACAAGTAGTGCTAATATACAAGATCTATTAATTGAGTACTAGAAGAAGCAAAGTGCGCAGAGTAGAGGTGTAAGTGTCAGAGTAAAATTTTTTTTAAATAATTTTTATGAGTTGGTTAAGTGTTCACGGAAGATGTGGTCTTTAGCTGTTTTTTTGAAGATGGTGAGAGATTCTGCAGTCCAGATTGAAGTTTGAACTTCATTCCACCACTGAGGAACAGTTAGTGTGAAGGTTCTGGAAAAGGACCTTGTGCCGCGCTGAGTAGGAACTACTAAACGTCGGTCACTAATCGATCGCAGATTGCGAGAGGGAACGTAAGCCTTCAGGAGAGAGTTGAGGTAGGAGGGTGCTGTTCCAGACAAGGTCTTGTAGGTGAGCATCAAGGCCTTGAATTTGATGTGGGCAGCTACAGGAAGCAAGTGGAGGGAGATGAAGAGGGGTGTGACATGGGTTCTCTTTGGCTGGTTGAAGATGAGGTGTCCTGCTATATTCTGAATCATTTGAAGGGGTTTGATGAAGCTGGCCAGGAGACCTGAGAGTAGTGAGTTGCAGTGGTCCAGTTTTGAGATAACGAGAGCCTGGACTAGTATCTATGTAGCTTGTTCGGTGAGGTGTAGGACCTGATTTTCTTGATGTTGTACAGGATGAACCAACAGGACCATGCAATTGTTGAGATGTGGTCTGTAAAGGTCAAGCTGTCATCGAGAATCACCGCAAGGTTCCTGGCCGTCCTGGTTGGCTTGAGTGTGGTTGAGCCGAGCTGTACAGTGAGGTTGTGGTTGATTGAGGAACAGGCTGGGATGACAAGAAGCTCAGATTTTGCCAGGTTGACCTTAAGGTGGTATTCCCTCATCCAGACCGAGATGTCCGACAGGCAAGCAGAGATACATGCAGAGACTGATGGATCGTCAGGCTGGAAGGACAAATAGAGCTGGGTGTCATCAGCATAGCAATGATATGAGAAGTCATGAGACTCAGTCACCTGCCCTAGAGATGTAGTGTAGATAGAAAAGAGCAGTGGACCCAGAACTGAACCCTGTGGAACGCCACTTGTGAGTTGCAGAATTTCAGAAATGTCTCCCCTCCAGGATACCTTGAAGCATCTGCCTGAGAGACAGGATTCCACCCAGCGCAGAGCCGTTCCAGTGATGCCCAGGCTGGAGAGAGTTGACAGAAGGATCTGATGGTTCACAGTGTCGAAAGCAGCAGAGAGGTCAAGTAGGATGAGGACAGATGATCTAGAGGTTGCTCTTGCTAGTCGTAAGGCTTCAGTGACAGAAAGCAAGGTGTCCAGGAGGATGTTCTGTGTGAGAAAATTGGAGAGTTGATTAAAAGAGTTGTCAACTACAGCAGGGTGATGGTTATTTAAGTGATGGTTATTTAAGCAGTGGGGAAACCCGGGCCTGCTTAAATAAGGTAGGGTATGTGCCTGTAGAGAAGGATGTGTTAAAGATATGCGTGAGTGCAGGTAATGGTGTGGGAGAGATGGACTGAAGAAGGTGAGAGGAATAGGGTCAAGAGGACAGGTTGTGGGGCAGATGGAGAGGAGGAGTTTAGAGACATCAGTCTCTGTGAGGGGAGAGAAGGAAGTCAGTTGGGAGTTACGTGGAGGAGGAGCCGGTCTATGCATGTCTGGGGTTGAGAACTGGTTCACGATCGATGTAACTTTGTTGGAAAAGAAAGTGGCAAAGTCATCGGCAGTGAGAGAGGTAGGGGAAGGGGGAGGAGGGGGCAGAGAAGAGAAGAAAAGGTTTTGAAGAGTGCAAGTGTTGGGAGAACTGCCAATCTTCTCTTGGTAGTATGTGGATGGATAAAATGTACGATGGTCCTTAATTATTATTAATAATAAAAAGTTGTTCAGGTATAAGCCGGGGACGGGAGACTTCAGGACACGCTGTTACTGGAAGAGTATCATCATCACACCACCTGGTTGCACGCCCTGACGTTTTATTGCTTACCTTATTTTTAAAATGTTTTTATTGCGTGATTCTACAACTAATGTTGGCTTTGGCTTCAAAAGCAGAGTAGTCTCTGTGGAGGATGTAGCCTTTTAAAGGGAGTATGGCTTAGTGGCTCTTCAGAATCTACTGCAATCTGAAACTGTGAAACCCAGATAAACACATCATCTGACTGGTGAAGATGCTGACTGATTAGTTAGATCAAGTGTATGGGATTAAATTTGGAACTATAATTATACTGTAGCTTTCCGTTAGAGACTGATCTCACCCATGTTAACCTTCACAGTCTGTATTTCCAGTAACTACTTAACCTCCATAGGGTGAATGGTAAAGAGCAGCAGGCATGTGGGCTTACATCTGTTAGTGTAGGTGTGGCTCTGTTCTCATGTCTGGCAAATCTGACTCTATAGGCCTCTCTCCTGTCATCTTCAGAACTGGAGCACTTGAATGCGTACTATCTGCAGGCAGTCTGCTCTAATTCCTAGAGGCTTTTAAATGCAATAAAAGTTCAAATGGACCGTTTTTAATTAGTCACTGTTCTCTCCAGGTTCATGTTTACAGCGTATGTGGCTAATTGTTCCTATGTACGCAATCGGCTTTTGTGCAAACGTGCATGAATAAATTGCTCGTACATTAGGGTTCATGCACCATGAACCCGAGTGCTGCCACCCCCGCGCTTCAGCATAGTGAAGTTCAAGGCTTCCATCTCCTCACCTCCTTACATAAACACACACATCCCAGGTGTTCGGTTTGCTAGCGCCCACACGGCACTTTCTCTGAATCTGAAATAACCCTCGTCTCCTCTCTTACTCCCACTCACTCAGTGATGAGGCTGAATCACGCATTTATGTGCAGGCTTTTCCTCTGAGGGCTCACGTGGAGCACCCTGCCATGCCATTACTCTTCTCCTCTAGCAAGCAATGATGTTTCATAAGATGCAAGCTTCTATAAATCTGGCAAATGTAAGCCGAATTAAGCATTATGCAAATATTGTTTGTGTAATGGGAAAGAAGTAATAGTGTGTAGATGTGTGATGTTGTATGTTTTCATTTTGGTGTAATATTTCCATTCTGCCAGGTTTGTTAGTGTGATAATAACGTACATTACACTGAAATGCTCGTTTCTTTCCTGTTTATTACAAGATGACTTTTCCTATTGTAATGGGCTAAATTCATTAAGCATATATTATGGATCTGGTGTGCTGCTGCAAATTAAAAGCAATTATTCGTGCATTTTGGGATGTTGGTGTGCTAGACGATGGTATTTAGGCCAAGTGTGGAAGTCGCTCTCTTCACACCCACAGGAGATTTAGAGCCGCTGTCAATCATTCCCACATCAAATGTGACTAAATAACTGGACGGTTTCTTGTTGCTTTTACTGGAAAGAAAGCCAGTGTGTGATGGCGTTTCAGTTGTCTGTGATGACTTGCTTTTCAAGGACACACAGTGAGTGTAGTGAGGGCAACCTTTATATCCTATAGGAACAGGACGTGGTTAAAGTCAACAAGAGTTAACTGAGAGCAAAGGAAAAATGATATAGGTTTTTTTTTTTTTAAATTACAATTTGTTTGCGTTTATTTAGAATTTTTGCTAGGTTTGTCAATCATTTCGGCAAATATTTATTGAAGGAAAATGTTTTAAACTGTTCTGTTGTAATGAGAATATTTTTTTAGACAACAAAGACAAAGATTCTCCTATATTGTTTGAGTGGAAAATTTGAATGTTTGTAATTGACATTTTTTTTTTACAATTATTTTTTGCTCTTTTTGTTTTTGTTTGTTTGTTTATGAATTTTTCCAAGTGAAAAATTGTAAACTGTAAAGTTGCCACAATTGCAAGTGCACACTGTGCTTTTGTTCCTGTTTATGTAATCCATTAGCAAAAAGCATTTGATGAATAATTTACTTTGGGTTACAGGGATGCATTCAGAGTGACCTGTTAGTCAATATTACAATTGAAAATAAAGGAGAATGAGGAAAATGTACTTCTCTTCTGAATGCCCCATGATCTTCAGGAAATACAGATGATACAATTTCCTGTTGACCATGTGACCTGTGGAATATTCTAGGTAGGGGTAAATGTGTGTGTGTGTGTGTGTGTATGTATATATG
>JAFFST010052632.1:276046-296464 GCA_022414735.1 Noturus placidus
GAGTCATGTGGGCCGGGAATCGAACCTCCAACCCTACGATTAGTGGACAACCCGCTCTACCACCTGAGCCACAGCCGCCCCGTAATATATGATTATAGTACTTCTACCTTATGCTTAACACCTCATGTGGAGAAGATATTTTTAGACAGGCACGAGCCGCTGCATTTGGATGGAGTTTTGTCTTTTTTATTGCGGGATGATGATTAATCATGCACAATACAATCAGGGAAGTCATTGTTGCAAAGAATGCATTTGATTCATGGAGTATGTTGTATACTTTAGTATTTAACTGGACACTGAAATGATCAGATTCTGTCTGACAACTATTTCAGTTTAATATGATGATCTAGGATTTAACCCTCAAAAAGGTCAAAGTACCGTATTTTCCGCACTATAAGGCGCACCGGATTATAAGGCGCAGTCTCAATTACGGGGTCTATTTCTGCACTTGACCAATACATAAGGCGCATACGGTTGTTACGCCAACCAAAGTCGCACAACATTTTTACAGATTTTGGAACTCAGTCCACACATAATGCCATCCATCCATCCATCCATCTTCAACCGCTTACTCCTTTTCAGGGTCACGGGGGAACCTGGAGCCTATTTCCAGGGAGCATCGGGCACAAGGCGGGGTACACCCTGGACAGGGTGCCAGTCCATCGCAGGGCACAATCACACACACACACACACTACGGACACTTTAGACACGCCAATCAGCCTAACATGCATGTCTTTGGACTGGGGGAGGAAACCGGAGTACCCGGAGAAAACCCCCGACACACGGGGAGAACATGCAAACTAATGCGCACCGGATTATTAGACGCACGGCCGATTTTTGAGAAAATTTAAGGCTTTTAGGTGCGCCTTATAGTGCGGAAAATATGGTAGATGCAACTTTCCAACTTAAAAAGGCTGCATTTAGGTGTAAAACGTCTCATATAGCATGTTTTTGTGCAACTTAGATCTGCTTCACTAATCTGACTGGATGAGTGGTGTTGCTATTTAGTATGACAGCACTGGTACGTTTCACTGTTTGTATCACTTCGCTGGTCAGATGAAAAGGAAGAAGGGAAGCCAGTTTCATTGCCTGCACCTTTAATGAGATTATACAAATCAGTGTGAGCCCAATGAGCAGCTACCTGGCGGTAATCACCTATTCTACCTGCTTTGCTCGATTCTGCTCCTCTCTTCTCTCTTCTGCTCTGCTCTAGTCTTCCTTTGTTTGCTGTATTCTGTTCTGTTCATCCCTCCTCTGCTCTATCCTATTCTGTTATACTCTTCCTAGCCATCTTCTATTCTAATCTATTTTTGCTTTCTTCTGGTCTACCTTATTCTACTCTTCTCCACACTGTTCTATTCTGCTCTTTCACTCTTCATCGTCTGCTCTGTTCTGTTCAATTCTATTGTATTTTATTCCATGGCACTCTACCCTACTCTCTTTTATTTTACTCGGTTCTAGTCTGGTCTATTCTGCTGTATTCGATGCTACTTTTCTATATTCTGTTTTATTATACTCTTCAGAGTCTAGTCTATTCTCTTCTGTTCTACAGTGCTGTGAAAAGTATTTGCCCCATCCTGATTTCTTCTGTTTTTATGTATATCTTATGCTAAATTGATTCAGAAGTGAAAACAAAATCTAAGATAAAACAAAGGCAAAGACAAAATACAGTTTTTAAGTAATATTATTTATTGAAGCAAAAAAGTGATCCAGTACCTACTGGACCTGTGAGAAAATGTATTTGCTCCCATAGTTACTAATTTCCCAAATCTATGAAACTGCATTCATAATGAGGTTCAGCTGGACTAGACACAACCAGGCCCGATTACTGTAAACCCTGTTCAATCACCTCAACACTTAAATAGAACTTTTTCAATAGCATGAAGTTGGTTAAAAGGTTTTACCCAAGAACACAATCTGCTGAAGTTGAAAGAAATTTCAGAAATGATGAGGAAGAAGGTGATTTGAAATACATCAGTCTGGGAAGGGTTACAAAACAATTTCAATGGATCTGGGACTCTAAAGGACGACAGTGAGAGCTGTTATCTCCAAATGTAAAAACTCGGCACAGTAGTGAACCTTCCCAGAAGTGGCTGATGTTCTGAAATTTCTCCAAGAGCACAGCAGCGACTCATCCAACAAGTCACAACAGAGCCAAGGACAACATCAAAGGACCTACAGGCCTGTCTTGCATCAATAAAGGTCACTGTTCATGACCCCCACTATCAAGGCCTGTTCACACTGGGACATTTACCGTTGCGTTTTTTTTTTTTTGTGTTCACACCCAGGCGTTAAACGCAGAGCACACGCTGAATGAAGTGCAAATTCACTCCCTAACAATAGATGGTGCTTTATTGAAAAGCAGAAATACCCCGGTACACATGTTGGCGCTGCGCAATTTTCCGTTTCTGACACCTGCTCGTCACTGAGACGAAGAGAGTTATTATTGACATTTTTGCAAAAAGCCGTTGACACACTTTTTGCGAACTGAAAATGGATGTTATGTATGGTAATGTGAGGTATTTGGTGATTTGACCACTGCAACAAAAAAGCTCAAATTCTCATTTTAAACAATACACTCTCTTTAAATAAGTAATGATTTGAATTAAATAAAAATCACAGCAATAGCATTCACATACTTCTGGAAAGACCCATATTATGTTTTGGTAGGGGGTGGGTATAAGGCAACTATTGTTGTGCCCAAAAATGTTAATGTTCGTGCAATTTTTCTTTTTTTGGTGAATATGATAATACAACAACACAATAATGGGGCACTTAGCTATTTGAAAAAGAAGTCAAGAATACTTATATGCCACGTGCAAAATAAATACAACGGACCATCAATCATCGGATTATCATATGCATATTTGAAGAGAACATACAAAAAAAGGCTATTTAGTGTAGCAGCAACACTGAAAGAATGCAATGGATCACTTAGAATATTTGCTTGCATTTCAGTGTCGTCAAAAAAAATAATATCCACAACATAAATGAGTCATGAAGTTCTCATCGGTTAAGTGAAAGTCACATACGTGTATACAGGCCGACCAAGTCATGGCTTTTAACTGCAGTGTGTGTACTTACTGAACCTGTTGTTTATGTGCTATTGCTAGATGCCTAAAGCATTTTCCACTCAGGATGTTTATCTTGTTATAGTGTGTCCTGTTGTTGAGTGATGCCACTATGCCTCACTGTAATCTATGTGAAAATTATTTATATATATATATATATATATATATTCAGATCAATTGTTTTTCTGTTTGTCGTTCTTTCAGAAAGACCATGTCCAGTTTACTCTAACCTTCTACCTCCAGTTACAGTCATGGCCATATGTATCATATAGTAGGTACAGTTTACATGCATATAAGTTATGCATATTTGGCTATGTATTTATCAGCCTTTCTTTACTCCAGTCATTAGTGGAAACAGACAGTCTCCGATATGTAGATATAATCTACACAGCGGACTATTCTCATCACAGCAGTGACGCAGACATGTTCGCATACATAGTGCTGGCATGAGTGTGTGAGGAAAAAGATGGAAAAAGATAAGCTGTAGTGTTTAACTGTACACTGCGGCAGTGGGGGTGTGGTCAAGCATTGGCTGTGGATGGAGAGGAGGCGGGTCGAACCGGCAGGTCTTGCGTCATGATTCTCACCTGTCTTATTAACGCCAGTTTACTTGTGTGTCTCACTGTGCCTTGAGGAAGCCCGTGACAGGTGGAAGAGGGAGAGCTGAGCAGCACAGAGTCGTGTGCGTGCCTACCTGTGTAGTGAAATAGTCACAGAAAAGGAAAATAGAGTTGTCACAAGCCTGCCTCCCGTTTAATCAAGTGTTAGAGACTCTTACAGTATATAATGGACCAACAAGGAAAATGTGTCGGTGGCCCTTAAGTGTAGAAGAGAGCGCATCAGGTATATGATTCTGGTATCTGTGTAATTAAGATGATTTTACAATGTAGTAATAAAATCATTAGCACCAGTGCTGCCCATTTTTGCTTAGTAGCTAACGTTATGTAATATACGATAAGGTATTAATCAATTGAAATCATACAGACTAAGAGAAACGAAGTAGTATAATTTTTTTCTAACCAAGTTTCTAACGTAGCACATCATGATTGCGTTCTTGTAAAAAATAAATAATTAACAGCTATGAGCTGTGGTGTTCAGTCATCACATTGTATGTACAAGAAATTATTCGAGTCTGGCTTGCACCTTTATTTTCTCGCAATATGTTTCACCATAAGCTGACTTCATGTTCTGATAGCAGGAGAGTTATATGGAAGCTTTGCAAGCTTCGGGCTTTTCCCCATACCTACGTAATCCTGATTCCTGAAGATCGTCTGTGTGCGCTAATTAATCCGGCTAAAATAAACATAAAACTCATTCTACTGTCTACCAGATCATGGCTGGTGGATGTGTGTAGTGCAGCAGGAGGTGGGGTTTGGAGCCCGAATGGGTACTGTTGCTTATAGTTGCTGCATCAATGTGCATTGCATTGCATCAGTGTGAACTGTGTAACGTGCAAACAGTAGAATGGTCGTTGAACCTACTTGTTCCCCAGGTAACTATGAATAAAAACCTAATCAGTCCCTCCAGGATTTTGTGATTTTCTAATCGCAGAAATGAAAATTCAAGTCAGAAAATTCAAATGTGTGAATTTATCCCTATTGATCAAGCCGGTGGTGTGGGAAAAACTTCTTAAGATGATATGAGGAAGAAAGCTTGAGAGGAACCAGACTCTGAAGAGAACCCGTCTTCATCTGGGTAACAACGGATAGTGTGAAAGTAAAAGAAAGTTCATTATGGTTTGTACATGAAGTCTTTGTTGAACTAGTCCACTGTTCACAAAATGAGACACGAATGCAAAACTGCATGTAGTAATTGCAGTCCTAAGGCCATCTCAGCAACCATAGTTCCAGCAACCACAGCGAGAATATCCATGTGGAATTGAGGTCCATAACCATTTCCATAATACTTCAAGCGGTACCATCCTAATCAATCTCCAGGCTGTAGTCTCCAGTTGATGAGAGCTCTAGAGAGGGCGGTTGTGGCGCAGGTGGTAGAGCGGGTTGTCCACTAATCGTAGGGTTGGCGGTTCGATTCCCCGCCCACATGACTCCACATGCCGGAGTGTCCTCGGGCAGGACACTGAACCCCAAGTTGCTCCTGATGGCAAGTTAGCACCTTACATGGCAGCTCTGCTACCATTGGTGTGTGTGTGTGAGTGACTGGGTGAATATGAGACAGTGTAAAGCGCTTTGGATAAAAGCGTTGTATAAGTGTGCTATTTATTTTATTTAGCTCTATCCAGAGGTAGGGCATCTGAACGGGTCAGGCAGGTCCGGAGAGCAGAAAGGGTCAGGATCACCGGCATCTCCATAAAATCATGAATATATCAAGGTAACTGCAATATTCTGAGACGCTTGCAATTTGGAACAAAGCTACAGCAAAATGAAGCATTTTTTAGCCACAGCAATCACAAAAAAATCTCCTGTAGGGAATGTCTAATAGCCTGGACTCTAGCTTGTCCACCCTTTGAGAGATAGCCTGGAGGATGCTCTTTCAAGCATTGAATGCTTCCTTTGTGCGTATGGGAGATGTATATTTTAATTTTCAATGTTAACAAACATGTTCTATAGCAGCAGGTTGAGAATTCAGTCTCTGTGTCTGTGTCCATGTTTTATATTTCACATTTTACATGTATTGTTTGTGTTCCATAACTCTACTAGAAACCATGACTCCAAGAGTCTCCCATTATTATTCTGCCATACAGCAGCAGGTGAAGGATTGTTTGCTCTTTCCTAGCAACAGTAACCGCAGGGGGATAACACTCTATCAAATGTCAGCCCTAAGATCCAAAACTCTGTGGTCACCCTCCTGCCATCTGGTAATGACAATCGGTGGCGTCGCATCCTAACGAGCCATAACGAGCCACGGTGTTGGGGCAGAGTGTGTAATATTCACTTTCCACAGCTCCAATTGGCAGTCGTGACTCAAAATCAGCATGTTTTGCATGCACTGATGGCACAGTCAGGAGTAATGACGTCTTGAAGCCATTAATGAGGACGGGAAGAGGCATCTGTATTATTCCTCAGATCCATTAAGGAGAGGGAATGCAAAATCTTCATGCTTTACATGCTTTACATGATCTTCACACTCCGGTTTAATAAGTGCTGATGAGCTCTAATGGGCTCTGTTGTTCGCAGTGTCAGAACAGCCCATTTTGTATCTCTGTGAAAGGTGGGGAGCGGGAAATGGATAGTGCCATGATACAAGCTGAGAGGACTCCTGAAACCTTAACAAGCTCAATACATGCAGGTCAACAAACCAAACATTAGGGAAATAAAGATTGCATACAGAACGCGCTTTACAAATAACAGCTGAACATCATGACACGTGCAGTAGTAATGTCGACCATCCGGACCCGGAGTCACCTGCAGTCATCTTCTGATTCCTGCTCATGTATTCTTGATCAATTACTATAGCCGTCTCATGGCAGAAGAATTACAGGCTTTAAGCCACTTCAATAAATTTCCTTCCTTCCTCTGCTTGCTGGAGCGGGAAGAAGAAGAAAAAAGAAAAAGTAAGAATTGTCATGCTTATAGACAAAGCCTATAATCACGTCTCTTTTTGTGACTTTTAAAATGGCCGTCGCGAGCCTGTCACAAGCGAATTGCTGTGAATTATAAGATTATTCTATAAGCTTTTTGAGATCCTTTGTTCTAGGCTTTCTTTGTAATAATAATAAAAGAAAATTCAGTCAATCTACATTTATTGTCATCTTCTTGCATGTCTGAGCATATTGTTGCCAATCTTTTTACAGCAGATACAACCTTCGGGATGAGGTTCTGAGCAAATAAGAGATGTATGATAATAGGGGGGTTTAAGAAACACAGCATTTAATGCTACCTTTATGTGCCCTTGACAGGGCTCTAAACTGGTCATCATTATTTCAGCATCAGTGTTGAGGAGCTGTACATTCTGAGTTAGTTCCTGGGCATGCTGAACATTGTTGATGTCTTCCATTAAAGCCAACTCTTGAAGAATGAAGACAAGTCCTTGTTTAGGATTTTGCAAGTACTACATGAGCACCAGAGTAAGCATTAAGGTTTCAGTAGCTGTCAGCCGCTAATTGTAGCTGTGTTTTCCCCCAACTGAATAGTCCATTGTTTTTGTCCTAAGGATTTGGAAAAGGAAGTAATCATAATTGCAAAAGATAATAGCAAAAACCATAACTGTCTAGAGACGTCACTCTTGGGTAAATGGTTTTGTGGGCAACCCGCTCTACCGACTGAGCCACAGCCGGGATAAATGAGGAGTTTGTTTACCAACAAAATTCACACAGCATGCTTTGGTTTGAATCTGTTTAGGCAACTGCAGCATTTGATGATCCGGTGAATTTACAATTTGCTTTTCTGTCTAAAAGTTTGTGCACTCCTGACCATAAGAGTCGTGTGCTGTTTGAACATCGCATTCCAGATTTAGTCCCTCGTTCCTCTTAATAACAATCTCCACTCTTCTGGGAAGGCTTTCCATTAGATTTTGGAGCGTGACTGTGGGGGTTTGGGATCATTCATTTTCAAGCGCATTTGTGAGATCAGGTACTGATGTTGAGTGAGGAGGCCTGGGGTGCAGTCTGTGTTCCAGTTCATCCCAAAGGTGTTCAGTGGGGTTGAGGTGTTCAGGGCTCTGTGCAGGACACTCGAGTTCTTCCACTCTTCAAACTTGGCAAACCATGTCTTCATGGAGATTGTGTTGTAGACAGGGGCTTTGTCATGCTGAAACATGTTTGAGCCTATTAGTTCCAGTGAAGGGGAAACCTTAATGGTACAGTATACAGACATTCTATACAGTAGTGTGCTTCTAACTTTGGGGCAACAGTCTGGGGAAGAACCACCTATATATGGGTGTGATGGTCAGGTGACCACAAACGTTTGCCCATATAGTGCATTAATTGTTTACTTTTTTTTGTCATTAAAGGAGTAAGTCTGTCCTTGCCGATTACCTCCTCCCAGTCAAATGAATTCTCAGTATTATACCATTGAATATAAATACAAGTAGGGGATCTGCTCTATACTCCATGGTAGTAGGTGCGTTTTTTGTTTTTTGTTACAAAAGACTGTGTAAAGCCCCCCCCCCCCAAGCAAAACAAAAGAGGAGCTCAAAATGCTAAGTCTTGCTTGCTCTCAAGTTTTAATTACTAAGCCTGTTTTTCCCATAGCAATCCGCCAGCTATAATTACAAAATCGTTCACCAAAAACATGACCCGAAACAGTGGGACAGCGAACAACCAGTTTATTTGTGTTTCATTTGTTTCTTCCTGTTGGTGTAGAATGACAGTCAAAGCATCCATGACTTCTTTCTAGATTGTGATTTTAATTTAATTGTAAACTTTATTAAAAAGCTGGGGTTTGGGGGATTTCATTGGATTTCTACTTGGGCTGCAACTAACGATTATTTTCATAATCGATTAGTTGGTCGATTATTTTTTCGATTAATTGAATGGAGGGCAGACTTTCAGTACCATTTTTTGTTTATTTAAAATAAAATCCACAAACTGAGTGGTACAAATATAAACTTTACACAAATGTTTTTCCAAAGCAGAAAAGAACCCAAGACACACACCAGAATATATATTATTAAATTATATATATATATATATATATATATATATATATATATATATATATATATATAAACTAAGTATATAAACAGTAAAATGGAGAGAGTCGTTGTCTGTGACTCTGGGTATCTGATAAAACTAGCGGCGTTGCATTACGTGCGTATGATGTCATGCGCTGTCAACTAGGAAGTGGCTTATACTTCCGGTTAGTAAAAAAAAAAAAAACGCCAGTGTTCCATTCAAGACTACACTACCTTTTATAAAACACTAGACTTTAGAGTGCATAGTGTCAGTGTATAGTATGTCATTTGGGGCACAACTTTAGTATTTACTCTCCGAAGCGTGTTTTCGGAACAGAAATAACATGGTGAGTAGACTCACCGCACGTAGACCGACCAATCCATAATGAGATTTGCTGACAACGATTTTCATAATTGATTTTTATTGATTAGTTGCTGCAGCTCTAATTTCTATGGAGTTTACACCAGCAAAATATTAATAAATAATAATATAAAGGAAGTTGAAAACAAGGTCGGCTCAAATTAGACGTACCTCTGAGATGGCAGATGTGGATTGAAATGCTTGTTAAAATAGACGTCTTGATGTGACTCATCTGGTGTCAAAAGCCTTTAAGAGGTAAAACAGAATTAAAAATTTAAAGCGGCCCCAGTGGTGAGCCATGGGGGACCCCCTAAACACTTTCCTGACATTTGCTGTATGAGCTGCTTTTTTTTTGTGATACTTGTATGTTGTTGACATATTAGTGTGTTATTTCATGCTTTTGAAAGTTTGAAACCTGTGTATATTTTTTGTGTACTTTACCCAATCCTTCTTATGTCCTTCAGTGATTATTCCTGTTCAGTGTCTTTGCATTTGACATGGTCTTTGTATATGTATATTGATGTTTATCTGTGTTTGTGTGTGTCCTGCCAGCTTTTGTAACACTCCTAAATGGCGACCAGGCGCAGGACGCCATCCGTTCACTGCACCAGACGTCGGTGCGTGGTCGTGATATCAGCGTCCAGCTGCAGCCCACTGACTCGCTGCTGTGCGTCACCAACCTGCCTCACACGTTCACGGGCACACAGTTCCAGGAACTGGTGCGCTCCTACGGCAACATCGAACGCTGCTTCCTTGTCTACAGCGAGCTTACGGGCCACTCCAAGGGCTACGGCTTTGTGGAGTACATGAAGAAGGACTCGGCCTCCAGGGCTCGCTTGGAGCTGCTGGGTAAAGTGCAGGGCGACCGCTTGCTTATGGTGCAGTGGAGTGACGTCAATCAGCTCAGCACTGCCCAGCACATCCACTCCAAGTGCCTGTGCGTGGAGCGGCTGCCCGTGGACTTTGACAGCTCTGAAGAGCTATCGCACATCTTTTCTGAGCACTACAAACCCGTCTTCTGCCAGGTGAGCCACAGAGATTGGAGCGAGTTAGCACACAGGCTTACGGAATGTATGACTTTCCCACGTACTTGTGGAGAGAGAGGTTGATAATTGTACTCGCTGTAATAAAGGGAAGATGCTCCTTGCTGTGCAAAATTAGCAACCTTGTATGAGTTCTAGCTGCAATTTACAGTTTATGATAGAGCGAATTATGTCTCTCTTCTTCGTGTGTGTGCATGTCAATCTACTCTATTACTCTTTCAGACTTTTTGACAAATCTAGACTCAGAGTGTCGAGCAAAACACAACTCTCATTTTGAGTTCTCTTTAGCGTTAATACAGGAGTTGTTCTCTACCCTGCCAATCGCTGCGAATCAATACTCCATCCAGAATCTGAGTGGATCGTGTGATGCTTGAATTTCCTCTCGGGGATCAATAAAGTATCCATCCATCCGTCCGTCCGTCCGTCCGTCCGTCCGTCCATCCATCCATCCATCCATCCATCCTAATCAAAACCCTTTTATATCTCAGAGGCCAGGACTGATATTAGCCTTGCTGCTAGAAGCGTTTTTAGCCAACACACTAATCAATACTCACACCCTGACCAAGACATGAAGCTCCAGAGCTACACCCACACTATAATCATATTCAGAAGTGTTGGAGGCAGATGATGACAATACTTCGACCATCCTACTCTGAGTCAGTCTATGCTTTGAGGCTTCGTCTTTACTTTAGACAACTCAATTAAAAACTTGGGGCGGCTGTGGCTCAGTCGGTAGAGCGGGTTGTCCACTAATCCACTAACCGTGGGGTTGGCGGTTCGAATCCCGGCCCGGGTGATCCCATGGCGAAGTGTCCTTGGGCAAGACACTGAACCCTAAGTTGCCCCCAATGGCAAGCTAGCACCTTGCATGGCAGCTCTGCTACCATTGGTGTGTGAATGTGCTCTCATTAGTAAGTCGCTTGTAAATGTAAAAATGATATTTCTGTAAAGCTGCTTTGAGACAATGTACCATTGTAAAAAGCGCTATACAAATTGATCAATTAATTACGCAGCAGCTCTCTGATGGTCGTCATGCTTAAGGCTTTTTCGTACTGGATTAGTTTTACATGACAAGGTGGGGTAATGTATCGATGGGATGGTAGTCCTTTTAATCTAGTGTTGAAAATAACTCCAGGTATTCTGAATTGACGTGCATGAAAAGATTGTGCTACAGTATATCATGTGGGAAAAATACGTTACAATCTTTTTTCTCAGAAGAAACATATTCCAGGAAGCGGTCTTTACAATCATCTCCCAATAAAACTAGACCAAAATCATTAGATTTGGGGTACTCTATCCTGGACTCGGACTCTGAATATGAACGAATTTGGACATGTCACGCATGAGGGTAAATTCGTACTCGAACCTGCCCGGAATCGGACATTTTGAACTCGAGTACAGTCAAGTCTGTGTCGCATGTAACATGAAAATAATACATAAGATTAAAATAACAAGAAATTATTGAACATCTCCTGAAGCACGTGCACAGAATTCCGCCTCATAGTGCGAGTTCTCTTTAGCGGCTTATTACGCTTGGACGAATCAAATAAATACACAGGCGTCATGTCAAAATGCAGTTCTGGCCGACAAACACAAAATTCATGCAAACACAGTTTTAAGCGAATGTAAACAGTCGGGAAAGAGATCCGATGTGTTAGTATATTGGATCTGTGTGTTAGGTCTTAAAGGGACAGCAGTCTAATAATAAACCTGCCGCTCTCTGTGTCATTAATGTGAATCAAACAACAAAAGAAAAAAAAAGAGAAAATAGACAGAGAACAACCCAGGACTGCCAAGCCACCACCGTTGGGCACTTTGAGCAAGGCCCTTAACCCTCAAATGCTTGGATGTATAAATAAAATAAAAATGTACATCGCAATGGATGTCATATCGCCCGCCCCTAAACATCAGCATTCGGTGATTCCAGTCTTGAATTTCACTTAAAATGGGAAATGTACTGTAGCAGTAATAAAGCACTGTTATGACATGCTGCTAAATTTAACTCTGCTCTGTACTCTCTCAATCTATATACAGTATCCCTCACATTTCTGTAAATATTTGATGATATCTTTTCTCGTGACAACACTGAAGAAATGACACTGTGCTACAATGTAAAGTAGTGAGTGTACAGCTTGTGTAACAGTGTAAATTTGCTGTCCCCTCAAAATAACTCAACACACAGACATTAATGTCTAAACTGCTGGCAACAAAAGTGAGTACACCCCTAAGTGAAAATGTCCAAATTGGGCCCAATTAGCCATTTTGACAGGCTGACCCCCCCACCCCTTCAACCTCTGCAGCAATGCTGGCAGAACTCATACGTCTGTTTCCCAAAGACAACCTCTGGATATGACGCTGAGCACGTGCACTCAATTTCTTTGGTAGACCATGGTGAGGTCTGTTCTGAGTGGAACCTGTCCTGGTAAACCGCTGTATAGTCTTGGTCACCGTGCTGCAGCTCAGTGTCAGGGTCTTGGCAAACTTATTATAGCCTAGGCCATCTTTATGTAGAGAAACAATTCTTTTTTTCAGTTCCTCAGAGAGTTCTTTGCATGAGGTGCCATGTTGAACTTCCAGTGACCAGTATGAGGTAGTGTGAGAGCGATGACACCAAATTTAACACACCTGCTCCCCATTCACACCTGAGACCTTGTAACACTAACAAGTCACATGACACCGGGGAGGGAAAATGGCTAATTGGGCCCAATTTTAGGTGTACTCACTTTTCTTGCCAGCGGTTTAGACATTAATGCCTGTGTGCAAATTGTAGCAAAGTGTCATTTCTTCAGTGTTGTCACATGAAAATGTATAATCAAATATTTACACAAATGTGAGGGGTGTACTTACTTTTGTGAGCTACTGTAACTGTTGGGGAGAGGCATGAAATAATTGAAATGTCAGCTCGAACTTGAGGACACTTGTACAATAACAAAACAGGTGCAATTGTATTTTCATTCACTCTCAATATATTAAAAGTTCTAGTCCAGCCTCTACATGCCTTTTTTTCTTCTTTGAAACCATTTTTGGATAGGAAACTAGTTGTGGTGATGATGACATGAAATAAAAATATTAAATGGCAATGGCAAGATGTAATAGTGTTTTTTTTTTTTTGTTACATTTAGGTTGTCATTGGTTTATGAAGGTTCAAATATTAATTTAACAGCTCAGTGTTGGGTTTACAATTGCAATTTAAATCTTTTTTCAATTGAATTACTCTCTGGACTCTGACTTGGACTCGATTGGTTAAAGACTTGGTCTCGAGTCGAACTTGACAAAGGTGGACTCGGATCTGATACTAGTAGAAAGCACTTAAACGCCAGAATATGAGAAGTAGGAAGCTGCTGTGCTTAATTAAAACATATTAATGTCTTGTTAATAATCATTATTTTGGTGGTTCTCAAAGCCTTAATCACTGAGTGATGTTCGCGAAATCCAAATCTGATCTCCTCACAGTCAGATCATATTGAACAAAACGGTCTCCAAGTAGAAATGGGCGATCACAGTTGGGTTGGGTCGGGTCATTTCCTGTGAAACAGTAGTCATGTTACATGACTGATGGGAGCACCAGGGTTTCAAGTTGTTGTCTGAGTAATTACATTCATCCATTCTTCTGATATTTCTCCCAGGTATTTTTTTGTTCACTTCCTGTACAGTGTGTGGGTGTGTGAGCTGTCCTTTCAAGCCACTCTGTCTCTGTGCTTTTCAGCGTCTGAGGCGTTTGCTCTGATGCGTCAGCATTGTTCCGACGTAGAGAAAATGAGCGAGGTCGCCTCCACACAGAAGATTCCAGACATTAGAGCTGTCTGAAACGACACTGGCATGGTGAATATGAATGCGTAGGCCCGCACGCACAGAGATATTAGGCAGTAATTTGCATAATTGTGAGTGCCTAGTTTCTGTTCATCGTAGTGTTTCAGGCTGAGAGTACGGTGGGTTGGTTTCCTTGTTGCTTATCTGTATTCCTTTCTTTATTTTTCTTTTTTCTTTTAAAGCCGATGCAAAACTCACTGGTGTTTTAATAATATTTAATATACATTCTGGTTACATAGAAATGACAAAGTAATTAAAAGAACAAGATGAAGATAATAAATTAATTGTAATTAATTACTTTAAAAAAATCCACAGAAAATACCAAAACAATTAATGAGCAATGATTTTTTTTTAAACCCAAAATAAATACACAGGGCAATTAAACTAATATATATATACAGTATATATATATATATATATATATAAATCCCCGTATTTTCCGGTGTATAAGCTGCTACTTTTTTCACACGCTTTGAACACAGCGGCTTAAACAACGATACGGCTAATTAATCGATTTTTACAGGCTAACGAGCTTCATGCAGCCAAAACATTTAGCCTCGTCACATCGGACCAATGGAATTACCGAACAGGTCACAGTGGACCAATGAAATTACCGAACAGGTCACAGTGGACCAATGAAATTCCCGAACAGGTCACAGCAGACCAATGAAATTCCCTAACAGGTCACAGGGGAGCAATGAAATTCCCCAAAAGGTCACAGCGGACCAATGAAATTACCCAACAGGTCACAGCAGACCAATGAAATTCCCTAACAGGTCACAGGGGAGCAATGAAATTCCCCAAAAGGTCACAGCGGACCAATGAAATTACCCAACAGGTCACAGCAGACCAATGAAATTCCCTAACAGGTCACAGGGGAGCAATGAAATTCCCCAAAAGGTCACAGCGGACCAATGAAATTACCCAACAGGTCACAGCAGACCAATGAAATTCCCTAACAGGTCACAGGGGAGCAATGAAATTCCCCAAAAGGTCACAGCGGACCAATGAAATTACCCAACAGGTCACAGTGGACCAATGAAACTGTTTGAATTAAATCAAACGCACTCGCACTAAATTCTTCAGATCAGATATTTTGCGCTTTATGCACACACCCTCATCATGGAAAAAACACTTAACAAATGCATATGATGCAGCTTTCAAGTTAAAGGCGAGAAATCATTACCAAAACTGGCCGCATGTGAAGAGCAACTTTTGCTCGAGTCTGCCAGTGGATCCTAACAGCGTGGAGCAGTGTCAAAACATCTACTATCACCAACGGGTTTCAAAAGGCTGCACTGCTGCATGATGAACACAGCACAAGCTCAAGGGCGAATTTGCCTCGAGTCGTGAGTGACATTAGTGAGAGCGACAACGAAAGAGAGATTAAAGAAGTGTGATGAAGTAGTTCTGAGGCTGTTCAATTCCGACACTGAAGAAGACGACTTTAGTGGTTTTAATGCGCAGGAGGAAGATGAAGATACATCAATGACTGTTCCTGGTAGTCAGCTGTACTTTTTTTATTTTTTTAATCAGCCTTGTTACCGGCACTGTTCGGAATAAAGAATTTAAAAGAATCTCTGTGCAACATCTTTCTGTGTAAATATCTCGTGTTACAACCTGGACAACTGCGGCTTATAGACTGGTGCGGCCTATATATGTACAATTTTTTATATGTATATATATATAAATTTAGTGGGTGCTTATATTCAGGTGCGCTCTATAGTCCGGAAAGTACGGTGTGTTTGTGTGTGTGTGTGTGTGTGTATATGTATATGTGTATATATGTATGTGTATATGTTTATATGTATGCGTATATATGTTTATATGTTTGTGTGTGTGTGTGTGTGTGTGTGTATATGTATATAAACATTTTACAGTAATTTATATTAGACAGAGAAAACCCCATTAGAAAAGCTCTAGGGAGGGCAACTTTCCTTCTGCACAGTGGAACCTGGAGCCTGTCCCAGGGGACTCTGGGCACTATGTGGGGGACACCCTGGACATGGTGCAGGGAACAATCACGCCTACAATGCGTGTCTTTGGACTGGGGAAGGAAACTGGAGTACCCGGAGGAAACCCCCGAAGCACAGGGAGAACATGCAAACTCACATGGCGATGGTGGGAATCTAACCCCAAATCCTGTAGGTTCGAGGAGAACCTGCTAACCACTAATCCACCGTGCTCCCTGCTTCTGAATAAGCATGTGATCCCCCCCCCCAGTTTCAATAAATAACGCTAAGGACTTTTAATGCTAAAGATTTCCATTTAATTAATCTTAATCGCCTAGCAAGCAGGATGGTCAAAGTAAATCATCTTCCAAATATTTATTTCTCATCAGGACAAAAATACACAATCCATCTGCATGAAACGCCGTCAGACCCCGGATCCTGACACTGAGCTGACTGTGGGATATCGCTTTTGCAGTGTGTGCTTCACTAGGTGACCCTTGTTTGATGCCCATTTGAGCTGACTTCGCATCTTAAATCAGCATCAGAGACCAGAAGGAGAATGAGTTCTCTGATTTGCTGTTCAGTCAGGAGACCTCAGCAAATCAGTACAGGAGAAGAGAAACAGAAGAAGGCAAAGCAATCAACGGTTCTCCCAGAAGAGCACACTTCTCATCTGCTTATCTGCTTAACACCTCTCAATGCTTGCTTATCTGCTGTAACTAGCTTTATTTTTTGCATAGAAATAGCATAGCGCAGGGTTTTTCAGGCTACATCTCAATTCAGCAATACTCAGGCCAATACTGGTGTGAAACACTATATCAGTCAGAGATAATGTCTCTAGAGTTTACACAGAATGGTAAAATTCTCCGTTCTATGAGCAGAGGGTCTGCAGACCGATGCTGAATGGTCTACAACAGCAGATCACCACATCAGGTTCTATTCCTGTCAGCCAAGAACAAGAATCTCGGGCTATCATTGGGACAGACTCATCCAAACTGGACCTGTCTCTACATGGTAGCTGCTATGTGATTGGCTGACAGGCCTTCCTGCACTGAAATGTTTTAAGTGTGTCTTAACCAGAAGTAAAGTTATAGCATTTGAAATTCTGCTTCCCCTCAGAAGTGAAAACGGAGTAAATTGGATTTAAAGGTTTTATTCCAACTGTGGTGCAGGAGCAGACTTTTTGACAGCCGGTGTCTGATTACAAACTGAATTGATGAGGCTCATGTCTGTTTCTCTACGCCACGTGACTCTACAACAACTTGACCAAAGCTTGACGTTCACGGTGTGAGAATCACATTTAACTAGCAAGGTTTTAGACTTCGCTTTATGCAGACTGATGGGTTTTACCCCCGTGTGTCTTAATCGAACTCTTTATACAACATGATCTTTGCACGAAGCTAGCCAAAGGGGGAAAGAACTATTTCCACATTGCATTGATGTGTGTATATGTGTGTGTGTGTGTGTGTGTGTGTGTGTGTGTGTGTGTGTGTGTGTGTGTATACAGCATGTGAAAAAATAAGTACACCCCATGGAAATTGTTGGACAAGCAAACATTTGATCATCTTTGCACCAGTGCCTATTAATAAAGTTGATGCACTTGACCAACACCTCAAGGAAAATGAGCTTTTTCTGTCATTTATTCAACAGAAATAAAAAAATAGATGTGATGTTCTTCTGTGGAAAAAGTAAGTACACCCTTGGCCTAAGAAAGCTAGTATTACCCCCTTTAGCAGAAATGACTGGAAATTACTACATAATGTGTCGATTGTATCAACTGTATTAATAAGTAATGTTTCTTGTTTTTTTTTTTTTTTAATTTATATTTTTTATTGATTCTCATACACTTCAGAGTACAACAAAATATATCAATACAGAATCAATATTTTTTTATATAATTTTTCTCTCTCTGTCTCTCTCTCTGTCTCTCTCTCTCTGTCTCTCTCTCTCTCATTCTCTCTCTGCCTCTCTCTCTCTGTCTCTCTCTCTCTGTCTCTCTCTCTCTGTCTCTCATTCTCTCTCATTCTCTGTCTCTCTCTCATTCTCTCTCTCTCTGTCTCTCCGTCTCTCTCTCTCTGTCTCTCTCTCATTCTCTCTCTGTCTCTCTCTCTGTCTCTCTCTCTCATTCTCTCTCTCTGTCTCTCTCTTTCTGTCTCTGTCTCTCTCTCTGTCTCTCTCACTTTGTCTCTCTCTCTCTTTCTGTCTCTCTCTCATTCTCTCTGTCTCTCTCTCTCTCTCTCTCTCTCTCTCTCTCCATTGTGCTGTCTAAAATCTATTTTCAGCTCACACCATAATCAAATCACAATCATGTAGGAGAGGATTGAGCTTCATCTATAATACACTCGAGATGTAAAAACGACCAAAATGCACATTGCTAATAAAAATAAATGTACAATCTTGAAGCAGGCCACTATAACATCCATGATGTTTCTCATAACTCGGCAAAAAAAGCTTGCAAAGTGTAATTTAATAAGTAATTAAAGGCTTATTTGTTGAAAAAGAAAACCATATGATTGTCACATTCATAAATGAAAATGGTACGTCCCTTTTGCGTGCTGTGAGGCAATGACCGCGTGGGCAGTTAGCCTCGGTTGCTGCTAGTGCTTTTATATCAGCTCCGTGTGTCAGGTCTGCGTCTTCTAATCTTTCACCTGAATTCCTCATACAGGCTGAGAAACATTTATCTCTTTCTCTTTATACTGTTAAACAAACTTACACACAAATACAATGCCCCGCCACACACACACCCACACACACCCACAAAGAGCTTTTCCTTGTCACATGTTTCCTCCCTTCTTGATAACGCTGCCTAGGCAGTAATCAAGGCCCTCATGAATGTTTAATAATATGTAAATTTTAATATTGATCCTTTCGGGTTGTGTTCTAAGTGTGAATCATTTTTGACCACGTTTGGTTCATTTTGAAAACTGTATATTCTCAAATTTAAATCTTTGCTTGAAGGTACCTTTTGTGCTCTGATTAGTTTTAGGGTTTCAGGAGCGAGACAGCGTGACACGTTGTGGAGGGAGGTGGAGGAGGAGTTCTGCATGGAGTTTCTCAGGCTTTACAATACAAATCCAGTGGAGTTTTTATCCAACCAGCCACAGTGATATCTGGTGTGTGTGTGTGTGTGTGTGTGTGTGTGTGAGAGAGAGAGAGAGAGCACAGGAGTCCCAGTAGGTAAATTCAGACCAGTCGTTTGAAGGGGTGATGAAATATGTTAAATACAGTCTAATCTGTGTGATTCAGTTGATAAGTATGATGTGCGTTTTGGCTGGATGCCAGACGTTAGTAGGAGCAGTGATAATATTCTGAATTTGTCATATTAATTATTGGAGGCACGACTTACTGTCAGCCAATCTTGCCATATTACTAACACTAGAAGGCGTAGGAAATAAAATAGCTTCATGACTGTTCCTAAAACAAATTATTCAAATAACATGCTAATTAACGGTACAGTGTGGGTCCGAGACCGCGGTGAAACTCTGGGATGTTTAATTTATTTATTTACAACCGGAAATAAACAAAAGGCAACTGTATAACATTTCAAATCTCTATATCTCGATAATGACAAATCGGCAATAAAATGATTAAACAGATTAATAGGCATGCACATTTCAGATCTGAGGTGGTTAAATGTAGAGGAATCGTACATGGCTTTTTCATGAACATAGTTCTATCACTGTTCAATTCTTTTCTATTGAGGGCAATAGATTCTTGATTGTGATTGGTCAGAAGGTGTTGATGAATTTTCTCGCAGCTGCTCTGATGACACTGCAGGTTGTAATTCGAATCACAGGTTTATATTAACGCGCTTGTTCTAATACATTATCTTGTCCATAGTAATTGTGTAGGAGCATTGATGGAAGGAGTCTGAAGCGTCGGCGCGTCATAACGGTAAATATTAAGACCCAGGAAAGTCTTCAGGACAGAGGTTTCTGCTCTCTCGGTAGCATGACAATGTTTTTGTCTTTCGTCTCACGGACATTCCACAACAAGTGACGTGACGTTCGCTAGTAAATAAAATGTCATCGTTGGCAAATTGCGAGGAATAAAACATAACGGGAAGTGCTGTTATTAGAAAATAATGGCCTTCTGGGTAAATCTTTGCATCATGCCACCCAATCACTGATTATTTTCCTATAACTAATAATAACACCTTGTTGTGTTTTATTCCTTAATTATTATTGTTAGGGCTAAAACCCAAACCTAAAACATTCACAATACACAAAGAACAGATCAGACTTCACACTTTTTGATTTTACTTGCACAAGGAGAGGGATGCAGAGAATTGCTCAGCTCACAATAGTCTACATAACTCTAGCTCTTCTCTGTTCCGTGCTCCTATTTATTGAAAGATTAACGCCCTGTTACAGTTGAAGCTAGTTGGGAGTATCCACAGAAAGATAAGAGAGCACTCTGACATTTAGTTTCTGCAATCATTAGCTAAGCATAACAGTCGTTATTCTTGCTTCGTAGGCTCTTTTAAGACAGGGACAGCCGTTTCCTGTCTTCTCGCTTCAGCAGACACTGGAATGCGGTTGGCGATTTCCTGTCAGAGATAAGAACACATCTACACACACACATGCAGACTACGAGTGTACTT
>JAFFST010052632.1:304301-334311 GCA_022414735.1 Noturus placidus
CATTTTGTGTTTACTTGTGTTGTCCTTGACTATTGTTTAAATTGGTTTGATGTTCCGAAACACTTAAGTGTGACAAACATGCAAAGGAACAGGAAATGAGGAAGGGGGCAAACACTTTTTCACACCACTGTATCTATCTATCTATCTATCTACTTATCTATCTACTTTTTTTTGTTAACTGCTCTTCATTTAAATCTTTCAATAGTGTCCTGGCCCTTTAATTCAGCACGAGCAGTGCGGCAAAAAATAAACTGGTCTCTATGCTGAAACTCCCGCTTCACTGCTGCAGCGTCCGGTGTAAAATTTGATAGTACAGAGATTACATCATTCCACACAAGAGACATCATCTTTACACACAGCATGAAATCGATGTATTTTCCCGCCCTCTTCTGTATGGTAGGATATAATCGGCCCTGATCATCGCATGTTTCTATGTAGAATACATATGTAGTAGAGATGCATCGATGTATACATCGCTGCATCTCTACGACATATGTATCCAACACAGTTGTGATTTCTGCTTGAGTTCATCTATTTTATTTCCCTTTATTTCCCATAAAACTAAATGAATGAAACTGGCATAGCAAGGCGTGTTTGTTGTTTGATAAACTAGCTCTGTTTCCTCAGTGTAGAATCTCGCTGTGTGTTGTTACTGTATATTAACTCTGAGACTGAGCAGTTCAAATTATATCAGATTTGACCCGATATAGAACCCAATATAGAATATATTATATATTATTATGTCTAATAATTAAAGTCTGCAAGTATCCAGAGAGTGGAAAGGAACGTTAAAGAATCGAACCTATGAAGGCTTTAAAATGACAAGAAGCGATTGGTCAAGTGGAACGCTTTATCTGTCTCTCTCTCTCTCTCTCTCTCGCTCTCTCTCTTTCTTTCACTCACTCTCTCTCTCTCTCTCTCTCTCTCTCTCGCTCTCTCTCTCTTTCTTTCACTCTCTCTCTTTTACTCTCTCTCTCTTTCACTCTCTCTCACCCTCTCTCTTTCACTCCATCTCTCTCATTCTCTTTCTTACATCTCTCTTTTTCACTCTTTCTCTCTCTCGCTCTCTCTCTTGCTCTCGATCTCTCTCTCGCTCTTTCTGTGCCTGTCCTTCTGCCATTGAAGTCGAGTGTATCTCCCTGGTGGCAGCGACAAATAAGTGACGCGCAGAGATGAAAGGCAAAGACACACTGTGATGTGAGTGGGTGTTGGTGTATGTGTGAGTACCGTAGTTCGCCTTGGAAATGTTGTCGAATCTCAAAGAGACCTTTAGCAGGCCCGTAAGGAAGAGAAGTGTACATTATGTGGGTAATTATGCTGGGAGTTTGAGAGTTAACATGTTTGTGTAGACGTTATGTGAATCCGCTTACCACCTTGTTACAGGTTGGGTGCAGATACGTCCTCAGGTGTCTGGGGAGTTGTGTTCTAGACAGAAAAGACGGATTGGTATGAATATTCCTTGGTATTGGTATGAAAAAGGATGATAACTTGGATTAGTTGTGATTACACCTCTGAATGCGCCACTCAAAAGCAAGGTTGTTTTTAACCATGATGGGTTCACACCAATTCACACCCCTCCTCACACACACACACACACACCTTTATTGAATTTTGTGACATCACAAATGTGCAGTATGCACTCTATTTAAGAATGACATGTTTTTGTGAGAGTAATGTTGCCTTCCTTCATTTATCAGTCAGTGCACCAAATGAGCTTGTCGAATGATATCAGTAGTACAAGCTGTGGATTATGTGTGTATTTTCATGTTGTGCAGATCCGTCAAAGTCCATGGCAAATTAGTACAGTCCAAATTTTTACCCCGTAACAAAAAATAACCAGATCTGCGCTCTGTAAACGAACAACAGTAACGAGGCTATTGAGATCTAAAGGTAAGGAGACGTGACAACAGGTCAGGCCTTAGAGGCAGTGTAACAGAGCAGCAGTACACAGAGCTGTCAGATTACAGATACTACACTATAGTCAATGAGGGAAAAAAAGTACAGCCTGCTTTAATTCTAAGTTTTTATTTGCTAAAGGTAGTTCTGCATGTTACTGAATTAGAGGGTGTATTTATTTTTTTATAAGTTGATTATGTTCCAATAACAGCACATGCTGACATGTTTTATTCCACCTAGACCGCAGCAGTTTTCCAACCATGATTTTTCCATTAATGAACATATTGTACTTTTTATCAATCGACATTGACATTTTACAGGTTAGTTCCTATTATTGGTGTCATTCCTTTACCAGCCTTGCTTTTTTGTCTCTCTTGAAGTTAATAAAACAAAAAAAGAAGCATTTTATCATGTTACTGAGATATTGTAAAGCACAGTGCTGTCTATCCTGAAGACTTTCCTGTGGAGGAAAACGTACAGACTGTTATAAAGCAGTGTTTATAACAGGGCGTCTGTGGCTCAGGTGGTAGAGCGGGTTGTTCACTAATCGTAGGGTTGGCGGTTCGATTCCCGGCCCACATGACTCCACATGCCGAAGTGTCCTCGGGCAAGACACTGAACCCCCAAGTTGCTCCCGATGGCAAGTTAGCACCTTGCCTGGCAGCTCTGCTACCATTGGTGTATGTGTGTGAATTGGTGAATGAGACACAGTGTAAAGCGCTTTGTAGAACCGCTAAGATAAAAAAAAAAAAAACGCTATGTAAGTGCAGACCATTTACCATAAAGCGCTGACACCCGAAACTCCTTCCAGAACTATTAATTAAACATCTCTTTGAGTTTTCCTTTTCCAACGGTGGAAAACTTCACTTTACAGAACGCTTCACCATTTCAATGACATTTTAAAACGTTTACGGTTAGTCTTAGGCTATGTGGACTATATTGTACCCGCTAAGAAAATGAAAACCCTTACCATTCTATAAATTGACCCTAACGGTGGAACTTGAGCATCACATTTGGACTTAAGGTCTAAACAAGAATGTATAAAATGTTTATATACATGTGTACACGTACCTTGTAATGTGCTCTAGAGATCAGGGATTTTTTTTCAAGGAGCTAGGCCCATCCTAATTTGTTGTGTGCCGTGACACAAAGATGGTCGCCATAGTTAAACCAAGTAAAAAAATAAAACTGGCCATTTTGCGATGACAATACATAGAGGTATTTAAAAATAATTAAATAAATAAAAACAGTCGAGCAAACAACTTTGCAATTATTGGCCCACTTGAGATTGAACACCCCTTGCTGTAAGTATCTGATGAGTCTGACCAATGGGTGTAGAGAATTCAACAGTATTTATATATTTTTTATTTTTTTTAACAGTTTCTATATTCATCTTGCATGGTTTTTTTTTTCGGCATTATGCAAGGCATTTATGTGCATGTGGCTGGATTTATTTTCATTTTGTCTCTTCTGGGAGTCTTCTAATGAGCTGAAGATTACGTTACATGTACTTATTGTTTCCTCCCATGACTTTACACGTGACGTAATTCGCACAGTTATTGTTTGTAAATCACCTGCAACATGCCGTCCTTCTGGGTTTGCAGTTTATCTCCCGCCGTGCACATTTCATGTGAGCAGTACTGCTCAACCTGATATATTCTGATGCAGGGGTCTTCAACGTTTTCCAGGCCAAGGACCCCCAAACTGATGGCGAGATGGATCGGGGACCCCCTAATTATATATATTGTATGAAATTGTTATATCAAACTGTTACCAAAACTTTTGTGACCCCCATGCAGTACCTCCGCGGACCCCCTAGGGGTCGCGGACCCCCTGTTGAAGACCTCCGTTCTAATGTATTGACTGTCTTAAAAAATAATGTTTATACAAACGGAAGTGCGTTGAATGAGCGGTAACCATGCCTCTGCATGTGTGTTGTAGCTGGCGCAGGACGAGGGCAGTGCCATACGTGGTTTTGCCGTGGTGGAGTACGAGACAGCAGAGCAGGCTGAGGCCATGCTGCTGGAGATGGACCGACACCTGATCCAGGGTCAGGAGATCCGCCTGTCACTGTGCAGCCCAGGAACATCTGGCCGCAGCACACTTGCTGCCCTCATCGCTGCTCAGGGAGTGGTGAGCAACACACACTCACACACACAGACTTATGAGGAAGTCATTTTGGATATCGTAGATATCTTGCACATCCTTCTCACATATCAGATCAGTTTCTTCATTGGGATGAGGGCGCAGTACAACACGGAGAGGTCAGCAGTATGGGGTAAATGTCAGATGGTTGTAACCTTTGCACAATGCTCTACATTTGAATCTTCACACAGCACCCCATCGCAGCCGAACCTAGAAGTAAAGAAAGGAAGCTCCCTGAAGGCAGACCTTGTTTAAGTTCAATAAAACACTTAAGTGTTATTTCGAAGTTTCTTGAATATGATTCTTTCATATTATCTAGTGTTTATTAGGGACGTGAAAATGAAAACGTGAAACTCACAGGCCAACGCTGTCTCGACTAATTTGTTATTTTGTATTGTTATATCTTTTTTTTTTTTTAAGAAATAACAATACTGTACACTCACTGTCCACTTTAATAGGTACAGCTGCACATTCATGCGGTTATCTAATAAGCCTGTCAGCAGCACAAGGCATCAAATCACGCAGGTGAAGAGCTTCGGTTAATGTTCACATCTAACCTCAGAAGGGGGAAAAAGTGTGAGCTGTGTGACTTTAGACGTGGCGTGGTTGTTGATACCAGATAGGCTAGTTTGAGCATTTCATAAAGTGACAGCACTGCTCTCCTGGGATTGTCACACGCAACAGTCTCTAGAGTTTACACAGAATGCTGTGAAAAACAAACAACATTGTAATGGTGGTTTAGCGGGTAAGGCTCTGGGTTACTGAGGAAGGTCGGGGGTTCAAGCCCAGGCGCTGCCAAACTGCCACTGTTGGACCATTGAGCAAGGCTTCGAACACTCTCTGCTCCAGGGGTGCTGTATCATGGCTGACCCTGCGCTCTGACCCAAACTTCCTGGCATGCTGGGGTATGGGAAGAAATGAATTTCACTGTGATGTATATGTGACCAATAAAGACTCATTATCATGATCTCATTATCATAATCATTAAATGAGCAACAGTCCTTGTTGAAGAGGGCGATCAGAGGAGAATGACCAGACTGGCCTGAGCGGACAGGAAGTCTACAGTAACTCTAAGCACTCTGTACACCCGGGGTGAGCAGAAAAGCATCTTAGAACACACAACACATCAAACCTTGAGATAGATGGATTACAACAGCAGAAGACCATGTTGGGTTCCATGCCTGTCAGCCAAGAACAAGAATCTGAGGATATCATGGGCACAGACTCACCAAAACTGAACAGTTGATCACTGGAAAAAGTCCAAGTGAATTTTTTTATTTTTTCCCCACAAGCTGTCCAGCCTGATGTGATCATTAACTGAAGCTCTTGATCTGTGTCTGCATGATGTTTTTCCACATGACCTGCTGCCAAATGATTGGCTGATTAGATAACTGTATAAACGAGCAGGGTTACAGGTGTTCCTATGTTGATGAGTATACATGTTGTGTATGTTATTAAGAAAGAATAAAGCAGTATGGTGCAATAGTCAATTTTCTTTCTTATGAGTAATATGAATAAGCTGGAAAATTGTGTAGAACGTGATTAAAACGGTGGTTTACACCATGAGCTCCAGAGAAAAGTATTACGGAATGAATGCATGTTTGTGTTTACATGGCTATCCTGTCAGTCATGTTATAGACACTCCTTCACACCCCTTCCCTCCACACCCTGCTAGATTGCTAATACCGCAGCTGAGCTTATGAAGAAAAAAGGACAGTGACTGCTATTCTCAATAATCAATATGAGCCAGATTTAGCGTAGTTATATTACATTTACATTTATTCATTTAGCAGACGCTTTTATCCAAAGCGACTTACAAGTGCATAACTCAATGGTAGCAGAGCTTCCATGCAAGGTGCTAGCTTGCCATCGGGGGCAACTTAGGGTTCAGTGTCTTGCCCAAGGACACTTTGGCATGGGATCACCCGGGCCGGGATTCGAACCACCAACCCTACGATTAGCGGACAACCCGCTCTACCGACTGAGCCACAGCGGCCCACATATATAGTCCTGGCTAATGCTAACTCTAGTTAGCCTGCTAACCCTACTTGCTTTGTGTTCATGAGTGGGGGAAAAGTTGGGGCAGGCTCAAAATGTTGAAAGTAAATAAATAAATAAATCATTCAGCTCCACCTGCTTAACTGTTGAGAAATTGTAAGAATATTTAAGTAACACACCTTTAATGACTGTGTAGTGTGAAATTTGTTTATGTATCTCTACAGATTTTTTAAAGCGTGTCCTATTTTATATCCATTTATAGTCCAGTTAAATGCTGTTGTCTTTGTTATGACTTCATATACACTCACTGAGCACTTTATTAGGAGCACTATACTAATACTGGGTAAGGCTCTCAGAATAGCCGCAGTTCTTGTTGGCAAGAATTCCACAAGATGTTGGAAACATTCCTTTGAGATTCTGGTCCATGTTGACATGATTGCATCACATAATTCCTGCAGATTTCTCAGGTGCACTTTCATGCTGCGACTCTCTCGTTCTACCACATCCCAATCGTGTTCTACTGGATTCAGATCATTGAACTCATAGTCCTGTTGTTGAAACCAGTTTGAGACGACTTTTGCTTTGTGACACGGTGTGTCATCATTCTGGAGGTAACTATTAGAAGATGGAGAAATTGTGGTTATGAAGGAATGCACGTGGTCATCAACAATACTCAACTAAGCTGTGGCATTCAAGTGATGATTGTTGGGTATTAACAGGCCCAAAGTGTGCCAGGAAAACATTCCCCACACCAGGAGCAGTGGTGGCTCGGCGATTAAGGCTCTGGGTTACTGATCAGAAGGTCAGGGGCTCAGTTCAGTTCAATTCAATTCAATTTTATTTGTATAGCACTTTTTACAATAGGCATTGTCTCAAAGCAGCTTTACAGAAATATCAACACTGTATACAGATATTAGAAGTGCGAATTTATCCCAACTGAGTGAGCTGGTGGTGACCGTGGCAAGGAAAACCTCCCTAAGATGTTAAGAGGAAGAAACCTTGAGAGGAACCAGACTCCGACGGGAACCCGTCCACATCTGGGTAACAACAGATAATGTGAAATAGCTCATTATGGATTTATATGAAGTCTGTTTGGCCTTAGAAGCAGCCGTAGTCCCAGCAATCTGGAATTGGAGTAGATGAGTGCTCCATCCAGAGGTAGGGGTCGTACATATATTACGTCATCGGGGGGGGTGAAGGGTACGATGACGGGGGAGGGGGGGTTCACGGACGTGATTACGTCATCAATGTATTTGCATCTTCCCCGTGTTTAGTGTCACCACTGTCACGTTCATCATTTACTTATTTACTTACTGAAATATTTGCAAATTGTCAAAATAACAAACAAACAAACAGAAATACTGACGTCACACGCACATCCTGTGGCGAATTATACGTATTATAGGCCACAGGATGTGCGTGTGATGTCAGTATTTCTGTGGTATTGTAACAAAGTACAAAATATTAGGAGATAATTCCTGACCACACATGGTGTAACGCAGTGAAAGTGTACATCTAAGATGATGACATCATCATTGGGGGGGGCGGGGGTAAAGGGCCTGATGACGTTAGATGACATGAGGGGAGGGGGGGTTAAATATGGCTGAAAATTTGATGACTTATTATATGGACGACCCCGTAGGACATCCGAAACGGATCAGGCAGGTCCGGAGAGCAGAGAGGATCAGGATCTCTATTATCTCTATAAAATCACGTGTAGCTCGACAGAAGGGGAGAGGGAGATTATTAAAGATTATTAAATTAAATTATTAAAAGGACTGTGCTTAGCGTAACAAAGTCTAGTCAGGGTAGGCTTGCGTAAACAAATACCTTTTAACCCTAGACTTAAACTCTGAGACTGTGTCTGAGTCACGAACACTAATTGGAAGACTGTTCCATAACTGTGGGGCCCCAGCACTGCCAAGCTACCACTGTTGGGCCCTTGAGCAAGGCCCTTAACCTTCTTTGTTCCAGGGGCTGACCCTGCGCTCTGACCCTAACTTCCTGACATGCTGGGGTATGCGAAGAATTTCACTGTGCTGTAATGTATATGACCAAGAAAGAGTCATTATCATTATTATACCACCTTCACAAACCTGGACTGTTGACACAAGGCAGGTTGGGTCCATGGATTCATGCTGTCAGTGCCAAATTCTTACTGTTGAAATAGAGTCTTCAACTGTCTAGTTTGGCTGAGCCTGTGCCCACTGCAGCCTCAGCTTTCTGTTCTTGGCTGACAGAAGTAGAACCCAACATGGTCTTCTGCTGTTGTAGCCCATCTATCTCAAGGCGCGACGTGTTGTGCATTCTGGGATGCATTTCTGCTCACCACAATTGTACAGAGTGGTTATCAGAGTGGCCATTCTCCATTGATCTCAAAGCAAAAGCAAAAAAAACCCCAACCAAATAAGGAAAGACCCCCAAAACATGCATGCCCTAACTCTTTTCGTTCTTCTACACACACTCGGGCCCAAAGATGTGAGGCAAGGCAGAGGCAGTGGCAGTTTAATTACAGTGTTCACACAGTGTGCTGTAGAAGACATAGCCTTCCTGTTATATTTCCTGTGCTTGAAATAAAGCAGGCTGCTAGGTTAAAGATGTGGGTCTCATACAGTGGAAACTATGGACCGTATTAATCTACTCTACTATACAGCATCAAGCCGTGAACGCAGCGAGCCGTTCTCACTCAGTCTGTCAGTTCTCCGAAATACTCATGAGCTTCCACCTGCTACTAACATGATTTTTTGGAGTGCGTTCATTGTAAAGTGTTACATCCTTTACTCAAGCAACCAATCGAAACAACGGCGCCCACACATTCGCACCCACGCACTCATGTTTCTGTACATCTATCATAGGCGCTCTTTCTCAAGGGATTTGTATCAGGCATGGTTTGTTTCTTCCAAATAGGTCCACTTTCCTGTCTAATCGATGTCTTTACCTGTGTTTACTGGGTGTTCTTTCTTTCCTTCTTTCTTCCATCTTCCTTTCCTTTTAACATAGCTGAATAGGCATGCCTGTGGTTATTTTATTTATTTTTAAATGTCGCTATCATCAGAGCCTTCACTGATTTAGCATCAGTACATGAGCCACAGTAGGGAAGTAAAAATCCCATATGCAGAATTTCACTGTTGTTGGGGGTTTTTTTTTTTCAATCTTTCGTTTGTTTTTGTTTTATAGAAACTGCACACTCCCCTTTCTTTCTTCTTTCCTCAGTTGTCGTCTCTCTTTTATCCAGCTCCTGTTGTACCCTCCTCTCTTCCTCTCCCACTGAAATGTGTCAAACCAAACAGAAGGATGCACATGCAGCACCCTGTTCAAACGACAAACGTGCCCGCTACTTTCTGAATCACACACATAGCATATATATATATATATATATATATATATATATATATATATATATATATATATATATATATATACAGACTGAGGGGGTGTAGACCTCATTCTGGTGGAGCTTCAGGCTCAGTGCGAAAGCCCCTGCCAAGCTCTGACTTCCCATGTTTTCATGGCAGTATGAAACTGGAGCTGCCTGGGGACTAGCAGGTGTCTCTGCTGTGTTACTACTCGCAGAGCTGTTATGATACAGCCGAGTGTGCGCACAGCCATGCTATACATCTGTCATATTCAGTTAGTCACCAAAGGCTAAGAGTGCTTCCCTGCTGGACTGGTCTATGCAGGGTTCCTTAATAGTGGGAAGTTGAAATTTGACAATAGATGAGTCCCTCCAGGAGGTCGTGATTTTGCGATCGCAGAAATGAGCGCAAAATCGAGCAAACGTCGCAATATTCGAAGGAGCTTGTAATTTTTCAAAATTACCACAGATTCTCCTCAGATTCGGGCCAAGACGCATAATGATGTCATCATGACGTGCATTCAGTCAAAGCAGTCTTCAATTCACATGTGGCGAATAAGAGTACAGCTAAGAGGTCACAGTTACCAACAAACATCACTGATAAAGACCCATGCAGAACAATTTTGTGCAATTGCAATTTCGCTAATTCGAGTAGTTTTCCACTAAGAAAAGCACAAAAAAACTCAGCAAATTGCATTGCTAATTTTGAAAAAAAGCCATAGCAAAATCAAGCATTTTTGGCCGCAACAATCACAAAAAAAATCCTGAAACGAAATCCAGTAAGGACTGGATAGGGGACCAATAGTGGTTTGTGGTACTGGCCCGATACCATGTTCATTTATGAGCAACACGATATGACTAGGATCTGGACACAATTAACCACAGTATCTACCTACAATTCAAGCAACCTGATAAAATATCCTTTGGCGTTTAAACAGCTTTACCAGAGAGTGCAAGGACGGCCCACATGAACGTGTAGGGCGTACTCGTACAGCGAGCTTGGTCATGGAGTGCAACATGCTATGAATTGTGCTCAAATAAAAGTATCCATGAGTCTGGAGCAGTGAAGCAGAAAAATGGTTGCATGGAAGCACTTCACTTCTGTGAGCACTGAGCACTGCGAAGCTCGTGCTTCCTTTCCCTGCACTTGCCATGGTAAATGTTGCACTTATATAGCGCTTTTATCCAAAGCGCTTTACATTGTGTCTCATTCACCCATTCACACACACACACACACACCAATGGGAGCAGAGCTGCCATGCAAGGTGCTAACTCACCATCAGGAGCAACTTGGGGTTCAGTGTCTTGCCCAACGACACTTCGGTATGTGGAATCACGTGCGCCGGGAATCGAACCGCCAACCCTACGATTAGTGGACAACCGGCTCTACCACCTGACCCACAGCCGCCCATGGTGATCATGGTGATAAGAGATCACACTCTCTATTAAAGATACTGTTTTAAAGTCATAACATCTTCAACAATGGTATCATTTTGATATTGGTATCAGTTATTGCGATCAGTTAACGACCGACGCTTAGTAGTGCCTTCTCAGCGTGGTTCAAGGTCCCTATCCAGAACCTTCAAACTAACTGTTCCTCAGTGGTGGAATGAACTTCCAACCTCAATCTGGACCGCATTTTGATATTGGTATCAGAATTGGCATTGATGAGTACCTAAAAACATGCACTTATACTCGTATTCAGTCTTTAAAGAATAGCATTGCTGCATCTCTAGTAATAATAATGTTTATCAGTCTGGACATACAAAATTGGGATTGACCAGATGACCAAAACCGCATGTTGTTTGGACTGTTGTTCATCATTTTGAATCCCAGTTCCTTCCTGATTCTGTACTCATCAACCCAGAAGTATTAGCAGGGGCTAAACTCGTTCCTCCGTACCTCAGAGAGTGAGAAAGAGAGGGGTGTTACTGCTTCCAAGAAAGCCATAACTGTTTGTAACTTGTGTTTATTTGCACATTTACTGTAAGTGTGTCTTTGTATGTGTGTCTTTACTGTACATATAAACACTGAGTGCGTAAGTGTTTGTGCATAAGCCTCCAGGGGGAAAGTAGGCAGCAGATGGGGTTGCGGTATGATTGGGATGGAGCCATTCTACTTGCAGACATCTCGGATCTAATGAGGAAATCAGAGCTTCTACCATTTATGCCAACTCCGTCACACACATTTTGTCTTGCCCCACAGAGCCAGGCTTTTGACTACAGCATGAAGCCTGATATGGGTCGTATTAGATTTGATTATAGAGGCACCTGCCATGCTTCAATAGGCCTTTAATATTGGATTTCAAATGATCAACCAAAACCAGTGTGATTCTGTAATGCATTGAAGTGACTAATTTTGTACTGGTACTAAGAATTGACACAGTAGCTAACATGGCTGTGGATGTAGACATGAAAATGTGTCCTGTTGAATACAAGTAATGCTCCCATCGTATAAGGGTTCTCTGCTGGACCATCAACATCACCTCCTTAACCAAAAAGGAAGCCTTAGGTTACTCCATTCATTATAAATTGTGTGTAGTGCAAGACATTCATGCTAGCTGCGACAACAGAATAACACCACATTCCTGTCACGGCAAGAAGACCATCCCTCCTCCCAATCACCAAGTTAGAAGTCTAGAGGCAGAATGACTTATTTTTAAGTCTTGTGCCCTCCCCATCCTGACAAAATGTCATTCTTCTAGTTACCGCACTGGCTGCTTGACACAACCTTCCAAATTAGTCCTGTGCCACAGGCTGTTGTGTGAGGTTCCAGAGGTCCCACAGGAATCAGCAAGTAATGCAGGCCTTCAAACTCTGGTCAATTGTCAACAACTGATGTCAGGAAATAGCAATCAATGCTTAACCCATGTAAAACCTGACCTGACAACATACTAGAGGATGCACTGATCAGCTAGCTTTACAGGCACCTTTAACATATCCCTGACCCAAGAGGTCATGCCTGCATACTCCATGGCCACCACCACAATGTCAGTGCCAAAGTTGACTGTGTCCACTGCCAAGTGATAGCACTCACACCAATAAATTACAAAGTGGTTCAAAAACCTGACCATAAAGCAAAACAGACCAAACTACTGCCTTTCACTCATTTTACTTGCAGAAGCTGTTCAGCATTCAACGTAATCATTACACAAAAACGAACAGGGATAAAAACCAGTGAACAGTAATGATAGGCAACATCATCTCAAGCATCACCACACTAAACACCAGCATCCCTCAGGGCTGTATGCTCACGCCACTGCTGTTCACACTGCTGTGCTTTAAGCACTTCATGAAGTTCACTAATGATATAGCAGCTGTGGGTCTCATCAGCAACAACGATGAGTCAGCTTACAGAAAGGAGGTGGAGCCAGTTGCACAGTGGTTTAGAACAACAATATGTCTTTTAATATGGATGGAACAAGGAGGTCCAAGTTGTCCAACATGCACCACCACCTCCCTAGCAAAAACAAGGATGAGAAGATCAAAACTCATCCATCCCGAGTATCTCCATTACTGGCTGATATAGGAGCCGGGTTTACACTGTGCAATTTCTGGTACCGATTTTGCCATCGAAGACAAAAAGTGCACGTCATAAAATAATTTCTTTTGGACATGGATTTGGTGATCCCATTTGCTGCTATAACAACCTCCACTGTTTTTGGAAGACTTTCCATTATATTTTGGAATGCTGCCAAGGGAATTTCTGCCCATTCAGCCACAAGGGCATTACTGAGATCAGGCGCTGATGTTGGGTATGAAGGCCTAGCTCACAGTCAGTTTTTCCGATTCATCCCAAAGATGTTCAGTAAGGTTGAGGTCAGGGCTTTGTGCAGGTCACTCGAGTTCTTCCACACCAATCTTGGCAAACCATGCATTAATGGACCTTTCTCAGGGGCATTGTCATGCTGGAACAGGTCCAGTGAAGGGAAATCTTAAAGTTGCAGCATACAAAGACATTCAATACAATTGTGTGCTTTAAACTTTATGGCATCAGTTTGGGGAAGACCCACATATGGGTGTGATGGTCTTGTGTCCACATACTTTTTGCCATATAGTGGGTCTCAGTGTGATACCATGCTCATCTCGATGCCACCAATAGGAGGATGAGGTGAAACTCGCAGGAAAGCTACGAGAAATACGAGACAAATTCGTGACAATGGAGAAACATAAACGTTCAATTAATTCATATAAAATTTTCACATTAATTTACATCTGTCCTCTTGTTCAGCAAGTTGCAAAACTACCACATATGCAAATGGACAGAAAGAACTTTATTACCTCAGGCTCACTTTGAAGAATGTTTGTCTTTTACCGAGCCACAAATGGCACCGAACTCATCTTCGCCAAGTTTTCCGTTTTGTCTTCTGTCTCTTACTGCAACCCCAACTGTTGTACAAGCCCAGATCATGCCGATAGATGATGTAAGCAGAATGTCTATAGTTATAGGATCTTTGTTATATAATCTGACATGGAGAACACGTTATCACAGTCCGTTATAGAATTTCATCCAAAATTATTTTTCGGGATCATCTCGGACAGCATTGAATAGTAATAATAATAAAGAATTATTAAAACCAGCTTTAGACCATGGGGAGTTAAAAACAAGCCAGACAGTCCACTAGGGTTTAGTTTAAACATTACATAAACACTACATCTGCAAAGCCAGCAGCATTGTGACCCCTCCCACCCTTCAACAGACTCTTTATCAGCCTGCCATCTGGTACAAGCTACCAGAGCATCTAGAGAACAGATTCACGTCTCAGGCTGACAAGCTCCTCAGCACCCTTTTCCCAAAGTCCCACCAGAACTGACATGAACTGATCAATACCAGACCAAACATGTGCCTTTCCCCCACCCACACTGGACCACTATTCACAACTGTAATTTATACCACAGTATGATCTTCAGGATTGTACACATGCCATTACAGATTATAGGTTTTTGTAGTTTTTCTTTTTAATAATTTGGACTATTACGCTGCTATGTTATCTTCTCAACCACTCTCTCCCACCAGCAACCTTCTGGCATATTACAGAGTACACTTTAAAATCCAGTATTTTTACATTTTTTTGTTTTTCTCAGCTGCCCATTTCATGGTCATAATACATAAAATTACAGTGTGTGTATGTGTATATATATATATATATATATGTATATATATATATATATATATATATATATATATATAGAGAGAGAGAGAGAGAGAGAGAGAGAGGCTTTATACACTTTTCTGAGTATTGAGGCTATTATTAGGTGTCAGTGCTTTTATTACTACACTGCTACTTACGGTATATTTTTGTGAAATATATATGTTTCAATTTCACTCCTTTTTTCTGATCTTAAAGCTTTTAACAAAAGATCTCCACTCTTATGGTGAACCGTATCGCAAAAGTGCCTATAATTATTGTTGTATAATTTTTTCCCCTTATTTCCCAAGTCCTGTTTTATTGCCGTGTCCCGTATTGTGAATATATTACAATGAGGCACAGTTTTTGCGCTTGTCTTACCCCATTTTTGAATTTAAAAAAATTATAGAACATCTGGCGGCCCCACAGGGGGGAGTGGCCCCCAGTTTGAGAACCACTGGTCTATGTGGATAGGATGTCATTATAAGCAGTGTTGTTTTGACTGATGGCACACAAAAGGTCCTGCATGATATGAGTGTATCAATATGATATGTTGATTGCTCATATATGATGTTACAGTGTGATATTTGTCTTTATTATGGAATGCAGTGGCCTAAAAGAATGCTAAATCTAGTGTGTGTGTGTGTGTGTGTGTGTGTGTGTGTGTGTGTGTGTGTACATGTCCGTGTATATGTTTCTCTTGTAGATGCTGAGCAATAAAAAGGGTTTATTGCCTGAGCCCAATTTGGCTCAGCTCCTGAACAGCATGACCAATCCAGCTGCTCTTCAGGTTCTTATGAGACCATACCACACAGGCAAGCGTGGAGGTACACACACACAAAAACACACATTCACACACTCAATAGCCGGCTTGTTTGGTACCTGTATCTTGTGTCTACACTCAGTGAGAATTTTATTATTATTTAGGTACACTGCTTGCCAGGTCCCTCTACCTGTTCATAGATAGAAGGAGACTGCATAAGATTTGTATAGCAACTGATGGGCTACATGTGCTATCATTAGTTCTCTTGTACAACTACAAAGTGAACCTACCTCTATAAAAATGGCTGATAATTGTGGTAGTGTAAATATTTGTATTAACATAAGAAGATGAAACAACCAAGACATAAACTGAACGAGTTTCACAGACATTTGATGAACAGAAATGGAATATTGAGTCCCTGAAAAAGAAAAAAAAAGGGGGGGTGGTTCAATATTTAAATTAACCTGTTTAATCCCACTGGTCACAATAGTGACCGTAAAAAAATGTTTCATTTCTAAGGCTACAAAAATGTTATTGAATGACCCATCAATGCATCTCCAGCAGATATTGAAATAATAAAATAATAATGAAATAATAAATTTCAAAAAATTATGATTGATTGTTTCAAAGGGAAAATAATGACACATGATTTGGATAGTTTGGTGTCTGGGAAAAATTTGGGATTAAACAGGTTAACAGTCAGTATGTGGTGGTCAGCAGCTGCTTTAAGTACTACAGTACATCTCATCCTCATGGACTGATTTGTCAGTTCTTGCTGTGAGAATTTACTCCACTCTTCCACCAAGGCATTTGCAAGTTCTCCATCACGTCTGGGGGGACACATGGTTAAATGTAATTTTCCACTGTGAGGACAATCAGCGGTCTCCCTGTAGCACTGTCTCAGGTGTCTTACATATACAGACATTGCAGTTTATTGCCCTGTCCACATCTGCAGTCCTCATGCCTCCCTGCAGCAGGTCTATGGCATGTTCACGCAGGTGAGCAGGAACCCTAGGCATCTTTCTTCTGGTGTTTTTCAGATAACTGAAAAATAACTGTAAAAAGATAACTGTTTTATGGTAACTCTGACCTTAATCACCTAGCGCCTGTGAACTGTTCGTGTCTTAAGGACTGTTCCATAGCTGCATGTGCAATAATCGTTTATGGTTCATTGAACAAGCATTAAAGATAAGATCTGTAAAGCTTATTTGGATTTTACAAAATTATCTTTAAAATACAATCTCCTGAAAAAGGGACCTTTTAATTTTTGCTGAGTTTTTATACAGTGCAGTATAGTAATCTATATACGATATGGGATATATATGTACAGTTGCAATCAAAATAATTCAACCCCAATTGCAAATCATGTTCGTTGTCAAAATTTACAGACGTTCAGCTGTTTGAAATGAACAAATCAAACAAAAGCAAGTTCAACACAACAAATGCTTCAAGTGGTTTAACCAAATTCAACTGAAAATGCAACTTATGACTTCTTCAGTCTCAAAATTATTCAACCCTCTGAATAGAATCCCTCACAACAGCACCAATATGCAAAACAGGTGTCGTCTCAAACACACCTCATGCAACTAATCAAGGGCTGCATTAGTTGCACCGGGTGTACTTGAGCAGGAACACATGAAGTAGCTGAACTGGATAGGGGTAGAAAACACATGAAATACCTGAACTGGATAGGGGCAGAAAACGAATGAAATACTGAACTGGATAGGGGCAGAAAATACATAAAATACCTGAACTGGATAGGGGCAGAAAACGAATGAAATACTGAACTGGATGGGGCAGAAAACACATAAAATACCTGAACTGGATAGGGGCAGAAAACACATGAAATACCTGAACTGGATAGGGGCAGAAAACGCATGAAATACCTGAACTGGATAGGGGCAGAAAACGCATGAAATACCTGAACTGGATAGGGGCAGAAAACATATGAAATACCTGAACTGGATAGGGGCAGAAAACGCATGAAATACCTGAACTGTATAGGGGCAGAAAACACATGAAAGACTTGAACTGGATAGGGGCAGGAAACGCATGAAATGCTTGAACTGGATAGGGGTAGAAAATGCATGAAGTACCTGAACTGTATAGGGGCAGGAAACGCATGAAAGACTTGAACTGGATAGGGGCAGGAAACGCATGAAATACTTGAACTGGATAGGGGCAGGAAACGCATGAAATACTTGAACTGGATAGGGGCAGAAAATGCATGAAGTACCTGAACTGGATAGGGGCAGAAAACGTATGAAATACCTGAACTGGATAGGGGCAGAAAACGCATGAAATACCTGAACTGTATAGGGGCAGGAAATGCATGAAAGACTTGAACTGGATAGGGGCAGAAAACGTATGAAATACCTGAACTGGATAGGGGCAGAAAATGCATGAAGTACCTGAACTGGATAGGGGTAAAAAATGCATGAAGTACCTGAACTGGATAGGGGCAGAAAATGCATGAAAGACTTGAACTGGATAGGGGTAGAAAATGCATGAAGTACCTGAACTGGATAGGGGTAAAAAATGCATGAAGTACCTGAACTGGATAGGGGCAGAAAATGCATGAAAGACTTGAACTGGATAGGGGTAGAAAATGCATGAAGTACCTGAACTGGATAGGGGTAAAAAATGCATGAAGTACCTGAACTGGATAGGGGTAGAAAATGCATGAAGTACCTGAACTGGATAAGGGCAGAAAACGTATGAAATACCTGAACTGGATAGGGGTAGAAAACGCATGAAATACCTGAACTGGATAGGGGCAGAAAACACATGAAAGACTTGAACTGGATAGGGGTAGAAAATTGAGGTAAGGGTTGTGGATGTGGGCTAATATAGTCCATAGACAGTGTAGAAATTGTAAACAGTAAAACAGTCACACAGTAGAGGTTGTGCATGTGGGCTAATATAGTCCATAGACTGTGTAGACAGTGTAAACAGTAATAAACAGTCACACAGTGGGCCAGTACACAATATTGCAGACATGTATGAGATGGTTAACATACATCGTTATTACATTGATACAGGAGGTCAATGGTTCAAACGTGTATGATATTCATTGCAAACATCTGAAAGTCTGTCCATTTTGACAGTAAACCTGATTTGCAATGAGGGTTGAATAATTTCGATTGCAACTGTATGTGTATATATTCCATATTGTTCCTATTTATTGTTTCTTTACTCATTATATAAAAGGACTATTCAAGATAGTCACTTAAAAATTAGACCATAGATTCCAGTTCGCTCTGCTCCCAATCTCAAGCTTTTAATTCCAATTGGCTTTCCATTTATGTCTGGTCACATGATCAAATCTGATCTTCAGTTCGGTGACCCAGGCCAGGTTCCTTTCATGATGAACCTAATCATATATTAAAATGAACTTTTCATTAGGTTCAAGGATAAATGAGCTGCGGAAGGCCTTCGAGCTTAAGGAGAACATGCCAAATATAGCTTTTGATTAAACCTTCAATCGCTCTACCTGTTCTGGAAAGAGTGGCCATTAGGACTCGCACTGGAATTGGATAAAAGAAAAGTCTGAACAGCTGGCTTGCTTTCTTATCTTTTTACCACCTGCGTTTTCCTTTTTTTTTTTTTTTTAAATATATATTATTCATTAACATTTTTATTTCTGCTGAGCCTTTTTTCACTGCCAACTTTCCCTTTTTCTCGTCAGGGAAGTTTCGTACTCATGGTGTTCCTTTTCTCCGACCGCCGCTGACAGCTGCGCTGCTCCAGCTAGGAAAAGCACAGCAGGTACATTACTTTGTAACACACACGCATACGCACTCACTATCTAGAAATCTTTCTTTCTCGCTCATCCTCATTGTCTGTCATTCTCGATCCAGTCATTACATTATAGGTTTGATGAACTCTGGAGAAACTCTGCTGTGTTATCTAGATGTAGAGCTAGTAGCAGAATGAGAATTCACAGAAAGTTTTGTGAGTTCCTAATGAGCCTTGGCACACACATTATTACTCAGCGAGTGCAATGTTTCTCTGTGTTTCAGAACGCCATGCTGGGGAACGGGCTCGTTCTGCAGAACCTTCTCCACATGCACATGGCACAGCAGCAGCTCCTGCACATCAAGGACAAGCACACCACTAATGTGAGGGTGTGTGTTAGAGAAAGGCGTGTAATGTAAATGCAGTAGTTCTGCAAAAAGCTGCTAGGTTTCAGATATCTGGATTTTTTTTTTTTACTTAATTTTAAGCCAATCACATTATTTCAGCATTCCTATATTTGTTCCTGAAGGCGTTATTGCTTTGTTCTGTGTGTGCGTGCGTGTGTAAATAATGAAAGTTGTGATTTTCACTCAGGAAGACATTAGTTTTGTTTAGTTTACGTTCCACTCCGAGCATCAGAGAGCCTGCAGGCTGAATTCCACTTTTATTTGATATTACACAATCACACATCACAGCAGCTCACAGACGATATGACAAAAAAATGATATCTGTGTTTGTAACACTGATAGTACATGCTCTACAGTCTGTCATTCATTTGATGTGAGTGGTTGCAATGCTGCAGTGTAATGAGCACACTCGTAATCTGTGTGTGTGTGTGTGTGTGTGTGCACTGCAATTTTGCAATCAAATGTTGTATGTACTAGAAGTGTAAAAGCTGTACTAGGATTCCATATTTGAATATATTTGAATGTTAATAAACCTATCATTTTTACTGCCATGAACATCAGCATCGGTGTCACGCTTAGACTGTGATTGACTAAGATCCTGGACAGAATGTGCAAATTTCACCTCTTGTCTCCTTTACATCGACGAATTCAATAATGGCATCATGTGCAAAGTATTAGGAAGAAACGATATTAAAATGAGGTTGCATAGAAATTATATAAACTGTACATACTACCCAACTACATTTACCATAACACTACGATATATACATCCAGTTTTACATGAATCAGGTCCAGATTTGTGCAGGTGATGCAATAGTGAGCCAGTAAATGGAAATCATACAGCTGTAGCTAGATGGACAGGGGAAGAGATATTTTCATGAAGCTGAGTTAGAGTTACGTGTCTGTGATGGAATGGATGGATGAAAAGATCAATCAAATTCTTGAGATGGTCCAAGAGCTTGTCTGTTTCCAATCCATTTTTTTTTTTAATTAAAATTATTAATAGGTGTATTTAAATTGTTATGGAGGTGTGTTTTTTTTTTATTTTTTACTTTAATAAAGCTGTTAAAATCAAGTATTAAGCCGTTTTCAAACTTTCCTACAGCTCATATATACAGTATATCTAGGTATGTATTCATTTAAAAGTCACAAGTCTTTTAATTAACTATACACGAGCAACGTTTTTCATCCTGAACAAATAAACATCTTTATTTCATATAGACAAAACACTGAAAATTAATTGAGACTAAGTGCCTCTGTTACTGAAGACTAACGAGCTGATATAAATATTTTCTTCTGCATATTCTGACACTAAACCCCCTCTTCTACATTTTACTACAAGGTTCCTTCCTGCTCCTGGTGTTATTTGTTTATTTATTTATTTACACTACCAGTCAAAAGTTTATACATACTCGTTCTTTATGTTTATTATTTTCCCTTCATTATAAATGAATGATAAATTCATCAAAACTTTGGAATAACATAAATGGAACTATGGGAATTATGTTGTGATAAAAAAAAATACAAAATAATTTAGTATTTTAGCATCTTTATAGTAGATCCTGTTTTTGTCTACAGTTTCCAGAAGTGTATTCTTGGCGTTTTCTCACCCGATTTGAGAAATTTGAGGAATTTCCCTGAGATACTTTTTAAACAGTATTAAAGGAGTGCACACCGAAGCTGGACTCTTACCAGCTGCTTTTCGGAATATTTATCTCCGAGCCGTATTTTATTGTAAATAAAATGTTCGTTTTCTAAAGAAAGAAATGAATACATTGGCACAATGATATTTTTGTCTACAACACCGATTTCAAACATTTCAGTCGAGCGTCCACAAACTTTTGACCGGCAGTGTATACTACTTTACTTAATATACAGTATGTGCTATGATCATTGATTATGCTGATATTGATTTAGATGAGGGGCGCACGGTGACTTAGTGGTTAGCACGTCTGCCTCACACCTCCAGGGTCCGGGGTTCGAGTCCCGCCAGGGCCATGTGTGTGCGGAGTTTGCATGTTCTCCCCGTGTGTCGGGGGTTTCCTCCGGGTACTCCGGTTTCCTCCTCCAGTCCAAAGATATGCATGTTAGGCTGATTAGCGTGTCTAAAGTGTTCGTAGTGTATGAATGGGTGTGTGAGTGTGTATGTGATTGTGCCCTGCGATGGACTGGCACCCTGGCCAGGGTGTACCCCGCCTTGTGCCCGATGCTCCCTGGGATAGGCTCCAGGTTCCCCCGTAACCCTGAAAAGGAGTAAGCAGTTGAAGATGGGTGGATGGATGGATGATTTAGATGATTTAACAGCATTGAAGTCCAGCATTTTTAGGTTATTAAAATGTTCCACATCTTTTTGAAACTGATGAATAAGCATTGTATAGGTGGAATTTGTGTGTGTTCGTTTTACGATCTGTTTATATGCATACATAAACAGAGCCAGTATATATTATACACCACAATGGTATTGTACAATTTATGCGGTGCACTACGAGATTAACAGAACACTATTGGTATGCTGTAGAGTGCAGTCCACAAGCCATTGGAAACTCATTCTGACTCTGTATTCAACAGATTTGAAATGAATAGATAATGATTAGGCTTGATTGCTAAATATCCACTTTACTTTAAAGGTTTATACGTTTATATCGGATGAACTAGATCATTATTACAGCCTCCACTCATTCCAAGCAGCCATAAGTGAACAAATTAACATAATGCCGAATGGCCTAGTTCATTGTAATGTGTGACCCATAAAGGTTACCAGACTCATGGTATTTTCTCCACTGATAGACTGCTTGACCACTAATGCGGTCATATTCAGCTCCTTCTTGCATCATGGCCTTGAGTTATGTTTTTATGCATTATGTCTTGTCTACCCGTGTGTTTGTCAAAGCATCCGTCTGAGGTTCTTGTTAGCATAACGTCTTTAGAACAAGCGCTTTAACGTTTGTAGGATTTATATGGATTCATCAAAGTACCTGACTGATCCAAGCATGGTCAAGGTTTTCTTCAATAGTTTCGTTCCTGTTTGTCATGCAGAAATGTTACTTACACTTTCATGCTCAGGAAATCCAGACCGATTTTCTGGCTATTTAAGATCTTTTCCGTCTGTCCGTCCATGTGTCTGACCGTGCGTCCATCCAAGACTCTCTCTTTAGTGCGATATCTCAAGAACAAGTCTTGGATTGTTTGTAGGATTTATATAGAGTTATCATTGTAACCAGCAGTTGATCTGATTAGATTTTGGAATTGATCCAAACAGGGTCAAGGTCATATGTGTACAAAGGTTTTGCTTCATCGACTTTTTTTTCTGTTTAAAAGTATACGCTAAGGGTATTTCTGGCATACAAATTAGTAACGAGGAGATTTAGACTTGGTGGTGGTGTAGGCGTACTTGTCGACACTGTTGGGCTCGAGTTTAACTTGTTGGTTAAAAAAAAAGCAGGTTATTGACTTATTTTTTTTGTCTCTAAAATGTGAAGAATATGCATAAAAAGAACCAAACTTAGATGCTTTACCCCATATAGGCATATCGAACATACCCTCAGATTTACCTTATTTATTTTAACTACGTATGTATTGTATTCTGATGTTGCTCTGGTTGGAGTTCTGATGCATTGTGTACTTTGTTTCCCTCTTCCTGCCTCTGTCCTCTTTCTCTCTTCAGATTCCCAGTATTTTAGGTGACCCCTCCCGTTTACTTCTCCATAAAGTCTTGGCTCTGAGAGCTGCAGCCTCGGTGCCGGTGATGAAAGGCCTGATTGGTGATTCCCCCACCAGTAAGTGTTGTAGGCTGTGCGTAGGCTGCTCCTGGCCTTGCGCTAGCTGCTTCACAGAACCGCATTTGCAATGCAAATGTCAACAGTGTTTGAGGAATCCAGTATGAATAGTTAGAGGCTGCAGCTTCAATCAGTGTTCTTTCTTTGGCGATGTTATTCAGACGAAACCTTTGAAAAGAATATACACGTGTCGCTTCATTTGCACTTCAGTATAGGTGCGACATGATTCCAAATAGGCCACCGTTTTATAAGAGTTTTAAATGTAACGTCTGTACACCTTTTTAACGTTATATACTGCTAACTGTCCCACGTTCGTGATGAAAACCCAACGGCGGCTGTGTGTTTTCAGCCGCTGCCCCCTAGACTGTGGAATACGCTATACGCTGCCTTTTAGAGAAAGATCTACTTCAACTATTGACAAATTTAAATCTTGCCTTAAGACCCACCTTTTCTCCTTGACATAAGACTGTATCCAACCCTTGGAATGTTATTCCATTTGTCCACTTAGTCATATTATTAAGGGGATTTATACTTTGTGTGTATTGTTATCTTTTAGTGCATTTTTGTTTTGTAACCCTGTCTTTTTGCTGTCGTGTTGATGTGTTCCTCAGTGTTGCTCAGTTCCTCTCAGCTTTACAGCTCTTCCGTCAGCTTCGGCTGTTTTAAATGTGCTCTAGACATGAATAGAAATTGAACTATAAGCCAATTAAATTATATTTTGGTGTAATGGTGGCACAGTTTACATTTATGGCATTTGGCAGACCCTTTTATACAGAGCGACTTACCTTTATCTCATTTATACAGTTGAGGGTTAAGAGTGGATGTGACGTCATCACAACGCACACTTCATTTATTTATTTATTTATTTATTTCAAAAAACTCCACAAATTGCATGGCGATTTTGAAAGAAGTCGCAGCACAATCGTAGCGATCACACAAAATAAGAACTCTGCGAAATCCTGTATGGTCTGTAAAGTGTAAATGATTTTTAACGTTCCAGTGTCTGAATTTACTTTTGAATGTTTGATATTATGTTCCCTGAGCATTTTGAGAAATAAAACAACGTTACTTTCAAAGCACAAACGCAGCAACAACCAGTTTGTGAATGTTATCTTGTTTATTTAAATGCTGTATATACTGTATCTCTGGGATTCACAGACTCGACTTGGGAGGCTGGAGGGTCCGGAGCAGGCCGCACTCACATGAGCCATGGGGATCGAAATGGTCTGTCGGCTCCAGACAAACAGCCAACAGTGTTGACTCACTCGCATAGCCAGACTCATTGCTTCAGTTCTGGGTCAAGTAGAGCAGCAATGCGCTCCGAAGCCCTGCTTAATCACAACAGCACTGGATCAGAGACCTGCATGCTTACAGTGAGTGCAGATTTCACTTCTCTGCTGCTCCTCCATTCGTTATGCTCTCGTACTTCCACATGTGTGTTGTTTATATCTTCTTCTATTTTTCTTTCTCTACATATCTCGATATAGTTCTCTTTCCTCTTTTTATTCCAAGCTATCTCTGTCTCTATCTCCCCCTCTTGACATCTCGATCACTCTATTTCATCCTCTCACTCTATTGCTCCTGTCTCTCTGACCCGACACTATATTTATCTTTTCTAGTGTATGCAAACTGTGTATGTGTGCGAGCTATTTTGTATTCAACAAGGAAAACCGTCCCCTAAAAACCAACAATATTCAAACATATTATACTGTTGCTGAATTCATAATCCTGCTTGCTCAGAGAGCGTTGATGAATTTTCTAGAAAAGCAGCTTTGACAGTAGTTCTTGCTGCAAGACAAATCACAGTTTGTTATGGGCGGCTGTGGCTCAGTCGGTAGAGTGGGTTGTCCACTAATCCACTAATCGTAGGGTTGGCGGTTCAATTCCCGGCCCGGATGATCCCACATGCCGAAGAGTCCTTGGGCAAGACACTGAACCCTAAGTTGCTCTCAATGGCAAGCTAGCACCTTGCATGGCAGCTCTGCTACCATTGGTGTGTGAATGGGTGAATGAGACACAGTGTAAAGCGCTTTGGATAAAAGCGCTATATAAGTGCGCCATTTACAGTTTTTTTTTTAAATTGTGCACTCATTCCAATACTATCAGTTATATAGTATCAGATATTTTGCATGGACTTGTATGGAAAACAATCCAGTTGAAAGGAATTTAAAACTGTATAATTGTTGATTTAAAAAAAAAAAAAAAAAAAAAAAAAAAAAAAGATTTTTTTGCGAGATGTTTATTTTGCATATATGGAAGGAGTCTCCAGTTTAGGAGGTAGAGCTTGGTAAGTTAGTTACAGAGTGCTTTTCATAGTATGGGGTGGGGTCTCCTCGACCACCACTAGTGTGTAGCATCCAGAATGCCCAAAGCACACCAGCTATTAGTGGAGAGGAGAGAGTGATATAGCCAATTCAGAGATGAAGATTATTAGGGGGCCATGATAGAGAAAGGCCAGTGGGGAAATTTCAGGTCATTTTTAATGACCACAAAGAGTCAGGACTTTGGTTTCAAGTCTAATCCGTAAGACAGTGCTGTTTTTACCGTACAGTGTCCCAGTCACTTTACTGGGGCATTGGAACCCAGACAGACCACAGGGTGAGTGCCCCCTACTGGCCTCACTGATACCACTTCCAGCAACAACCTAAGTTTTCCCATCCAGGTACTTGTCAGGCTCAACCCTGCTTAGCTTCAGTGAGAAACCAGACGAGAACTGCAGTGAGTTTTTGTGTGCACATAGAGCTGTAACATTAAGTTTTCCTGCACAGAGTCATCAGTACAAAAGGCTTTGTGGTTTTTCGGGTTACATGACAAGCTGCGCTTTTTTTCACTGCAAGAGAGAGAAAAAAAAGTGTTTACTGATACTGTTTTTTAATTACTATAAAATAATAACAGGACACAGCATATACTGTAATAACTATTTCAACATTCAATGTAACTACAAATGGATAAAAATAATGACATGCCATTCTTTAATAAACACAAATTGTAATTGTTGGCAAATTGCTGTTGTGTAAGAGGAATAAAACATACTGAGATGTGCTGTTATTGGAAAATGTTGGCGTTGTTGATTGTTTTCTTATTACAGTATGTTCTATTGTCTTTTATTCCTTTTTTATGCCATGATGCTGTCATTTGAATAGATTTGAATACATCGTTGCTTCTGTAATTGGAAAATAATCAAATCCCGTGTAGCCTACATCAGTGGTTTTCAAAGTGGGGGCCGCGGCCCTCTTGTCTGCCGCCAGGGGGCGCCAGGGGGGCCTCAACAATTTGGTGTGAAAAATAAATGCTCACTTTCAGACAACCACACACACACACACACACACACACACAATCAATTCCTAATGTAATGTAAATATGTAAGATGTAATTATTAATTAAAAAAGGGGGATATATTCAGAAGTATTTTAATGTGTTTTAAAGACATCTTGCAAAAGGGGGGCCTCGGTCAAATGTCCAAAAGGGGGGCCTTGAACTGGAAAAGTTTGGGAACCACTGGCCTACATCACACCGACCAGTTGTTGATTATTTTTCCTATTGCAACATGTCCTGTAGGGTTTTATTCCTTACACAACACAGGCTGCTGGATTGTATACATGATAAACATTATTTATCTTGGACTCATATTTATATATCATGCAGTAGATGAATGATAGATTTATATTGTGAGTGTAGTGTTGTGAGTATGACACTGAAGAGGATTGTGATTCACTGTAAAACACTCAAATCTTTAACACTTTGCCTGAATGAGAGGTGTAGCGTCATGTCACCTTTTTCGTCCAACAATGTCCAAGTGTCTAGGACTTCATGTATAATTCAAACATTGATGAAAGTGTGTGTGTGTGTGTGTCTTATTCCTGTGTGTGCAGACACAAAGCACCTGCCAGATGTCTCTGCTGGGAGAGCCACCTAAAGAGGTGAAACTGCCCTCCAACCCTTACCTAAACATGGCCAGTGTCTTACCTGGAGTGGTGCTGCAAGGTACACACACACACACACACACACACACACACTGAATTTCTGTCTTCAGCTATTTATTCAGACAATAATAGCTTTAGGTTTCCTCCTCCAGTCCAAAGACATGGATGGTAGGCTTATTGGCATGTCCAAATTGTCCGTAGTGTATGAACGGCTGTGTGAATGCGTGTGTGATTGTGCCCTGCAATGGATTGGCACCCCGTCCAGGGTGTCCCCCCGCCTTGAACCCCATGTCCCCTGGGATAGGTCCTGGCTCCCCGTGACCCAGTAAGGATAAGCGATACAAACGATGGATGGATGGAATAATAGCTTTACTCACTGCTGGTACGGTTCTATCCTTTCATTCCCATCAGTGTTTTTCCTCTCTCTACTCTTGAGAAATGTTTATCCCTCAGTATCTCAGTGAAAGTCTGATCATTTTATTCTTATCTAGATAAACATCTCTGTTCACAAAGCAGTCCCAAAGGGCCACATTCAGACTGGAGTAATGTGTGCATAGTGAGGAGTTAGTACACACATCATTATTCAGACCTCTGACCAAACTACAGATTTAAGCGCTGCTCCATTTACCCGTGGAGTTTGCGTGTCTTAGTCAGGAGCAAATCTGGCCTTGAGTTGAAGAACATTTATCTTGAGTGAGATCAACTCGTGCGATATAATTCTCATCTCAAGGACCAGATTTGATCTAGATAAAATTATGAACGACACTTATGTAAAGTGAGCTTTGTTTCTCATCGGATTGACAAAATATTTGTTTTCTGTTAATTCAACTAAAATTTGTGTGCTAAAAGCCTAAAATAGCCTAAATCCCTCGCATGCATTATAATTCCATGACCTGTTTTTAACATCTCACGGCTACATTAAGCTGTGCACACAAATTACTTGCCGGAGCACGATGTAAAACATTTACATAGCCTGTCTAGTTGTTTGCTGGATATAACAGTCGATTATTCACGTTATTCCCCTCTGCCTAGGTTCACACTTACTGATGCTGTACGTCTAGCTCAATAATATAGGATGGGTTAGGGTTATAAGCCATATTGTTAAATGAAAGCAAATATGTAGTGATTGATGTTATCATTATAACTAGGACTATTCATTCAGTAACATATTGGCAACATACTAGACTCCTGTTAGATGTTTATTTCAATGCTTGTTATCTTCTCATTCATACATCGTCTTTTTTTTTTATTTATTTTTTTTACAGTGCACCATATTACAATCGACATAATAAATAAATAATATAAATGCAATCTGCTTTCCCCTGATTTTTTTTCTGGATTTAAAGGCAGTGAAAACAACTACTTAAGAAATATCTGGCAACCATGGAGGCATAACTTGCACACTGATACTTTTAATATTAAAAGTATATATTAATATTTAATATTGTGACTTACATAAAATCAGCTTATGCACCTGCAAAAAAAAAAACAAACCCCAAAACAACTATGGCTCTAAACAGAGGGAAGTTTTACTACTTAAATATTGACATATTCTTCACTTAAAGTTGCCAGATCTGAAGACAGCCCAAAACGAAAAGCCTCAGAAATGAAAATGTTTAGTAGCTCTGTGGTGGGTTGTTTCACCTCATCTCTGCACTCTGCCCTGGAAGGCCATTAAAGGGCAAATAAAAATAAAGACAATCAAAAGTTAGGAGAGGAGAAAGAGACAGGATTGTCCTGACTGGTGTCCTGACTGGTATATATATTTTAAAAAGCTTCAATATTTTGAATCTCGATATTTTGACGGTATCTTTGAAATCATGTGATTATAAGTTGAAACGTTTTATTTGATAAAAGCACTTTTTTCTTCCACTTTCATACGAGCAATGCTTAAATTACATACTGAATAATTCCTTATGGGCCGAAAGCGTGAAGCTCATTATTATTACTGTCTTCCTTCATCATTTCACTGCATTTCCCTCACAGGGACACACAGTATTGTGTTTAGGTCTCCTGAGATTGTTGTGTGAACAACACACACACACAACTTGAGTCTTTATGGTGTATGTAGCCCTGAGCCAGCTCTGTATTTCAGATGGGTGTTATAGAAGAGAATCTCGATGATCTTCAGCCAGACAGTTTCAGCTTTATTCTTTACAAACACACCTGAACCGAGTAGTCCTGATGCTTCTGGCTGGATTATCCGCCTCAGATGTGTGTAGAGCTGGAACGAAATAAATATGTCAACTGACTAGAGGTCCGGATGACTTGACTGAGAGGTTTACGGTTCATAATTGTCCTGTCAAATAGATAATGCTATGATTCCTGCCATGGTGCCAAGAGATGGCAGGTATAAGTGATGACAATTGAAGCATGTTTTGGGTGTAGTGGGGATGTTGTGATGTCCTTGTTTTTATCTCTGTTTGTGTGTGTGTGTGTGTGTGTGTGTGTGTGTGTGTGTGTGTGTGTGTGTGTGTGTGTGTGAAGCTCCTTGTAGCAGCAGCAGCAGTAAAGGCCAGGCGGTCAGTGGGACCTATAGCTCGGTTCTGCCTCCTGCTTCTCTCCCAACCACCCAATACAGCACTGAGTGCAGTACCTCAGAATACACGAACCAGTACACTCAGCAATACTCACAGGTAACTATCACACTCTAACACACACCTCCACACAAACCAGTACACTCAGCAATACTCACAGGTAACTATCACACTCTAACACACACCTCCACACAAACCAGTACACTCAGCAATACTCACAGGTAACCATTACACTCTAACACACACCTCCACACAAACCAGTACACTCGACAATACTCACAGGTAACTATCACACTCTAACACACACCTCCACACAAACCAGTACACTCAGCAATACTCACAGG
>JAFFST010052632.1:345997-363036 GCA_022414735.1 Noturus placidus
TGGTTGGGTAGGTGTGATTGGATGTGTGTAGTTGGGTAGGTGTGATTGGGTGTGGGGGTGGGGCGGTTGGGTGTTTGTGATTGGGTAGTTGTGTGGTTGTGTGTTTTATTGGGTGTGTGTGGTTGGAGGCGTGTGGTAGGGTGTGTGTATGGGGGGGTTGGGTGTGTGTGGGGGGTGTGGTTAGGTGTGTGTGTCTGGGGAGTTAGGGTTAGGAGATATATATATATATATACACACTGTATATCCATCACGCTTTCTCACTTCCTATATCTCCTCATCTCTCTCTCTCTCTCTCATATATATCCATCTCTCTCTCTCTCTGTGTGTATATATATATATATATATATCTCATCTCTCTTTCTCTCTCTCTATATATATAATCTCCCCATTTATCTACCTGTCTCTCTCTCTGTCTGTCTCCATCTTTCTCTCTCTGGTTCTGTCTCTTTCTCTCAATCACTCTCTGTCCTCCCCTTCTCTCTCTGTCTCGCTTCCTATTTCTTTGTCTCTTTCTCTCTCACTCTCTGTTTCTCTCCTTCCTGTCTTCCTGTGTCCTTCTATCTGTCTCTCGCTCCCTCTTTCTCTGTCTGTCGCTCTTTCAATTGATCTGTCTCCCTCTGTCTCTTGCCCTTTCCTTCTCTGTCTCTCTTCCTGTCTCACTCTTTGTCTATTGCTCCCTGTCTCTCTCTCTCTCTTTCTGTGTTTCTCTAATTGTCTCTGTCTCTTTTCCTGTCTTTCTCTCCCTCTCTGTCTCATTCTCTGTCTCTCTTTCGCCCTCTTTCTCAGGCTCGAGGACAGAAGCGAGAATATCCCACACTGGCAGTACAGGAAGTGACAACAGAGGGGACTTACGTAGGCCAGCACTCACAGGGTCTGGGTGGCCAGTACGCTGACTACTTCAAAAAGAAGAGGATTTAGATCTCTCTCTCTCACACACACACACACACACACACACACACACACACACACACTGAATTACAGTGTTTTTGTAGTGTATTGTTGTTGTCCAGTCAAAGCCTTAACTCTGCACTCGGTGTGTGCGAGAGTGCTGATGTTTAACATGTGAACGTTAAAGGTCTGGATGTTCTCAGGCCTGTTTTATTGTGGGCTACAGACCAGGCGCCTTTTTTGTAACACACACACACACACACACACTCTGGCCGGTGTAAAGAGAGGCCGCTGTGCTTTAGTAATAGTAAACTTTTCTGACTTTTCCTAAGGCACCTCACTGCTCCTGGGCTTGTGTGTGTGTGTGTGTGTGTGTGAGAGAGAGAGAGAGAGAGAGAGAGAGAGAGGGAGAGCTTAAGGGCTGAAAAAGACAGAGCTGTCCTCAGATATTTCGTCTTTCAAAATTGATGTTGCTAATAAATAGTTCGACGTGTTTGGTACACATGTACAAATGTAATCTATTGTAAATATTTCTCTCAATCTGTAAAAAGGGCCAAAAATTCACAAACACACGGTTTTACTAGGGTCAAAGACGAAATGTGTGGGCTGTTCCGTTTTCTAGAGATGAATTCTGTGCAGAAATATTTATTAATTTCCCAGTGTCCACTTACAGTTGTATGTAAAAGTTTGGGCAGCCTTCAATTAATTTTGTTGACTTTTGAAGTGAAAAGAAGTAAACACAACCTCCACAACAAACAAAAATAAACAAACGTGTGTGTGTGTGTGTGTGTGTGTATATATATATATATATATATATATATATATATATAATGGAATCACCACCTTTAGAGGATGTTCACCAGGCTAATAAACAAACCACAGATTTGACACAAAACAATTTTTGTTTAATAGCTGAACATTCTGGCTTCGTGAAATAAACCTCAAACAATTGAAATAGTTTTAATTAATGGCATATTTTTTTCCAGATCCAGTAGAGGAAAAAATGATTGAATCAACAAAAAATATCACAATTAGTACCTTGTTGCTCCTCCTCAGGCTTTCAGGACTGCCTGAATTCTTTGATGCATGAACTTCACTAATGAAAAACAATATTCTCCATCAAGCTGGTTCAACTTTCTGGAACAGCGGGTGATTGATCAGCTTTGCAGGATGGAGCCTTGTCATGAACCGATGTTTTAAATTTTCACCATAAATTTTTAATCACCTCGCGATCCGGACTGTATTCTGGCCAGGTCATTCAGTTGATCTGCCTTTATTGAAGGAAAGCTTTAACCCTTTCTGCTCTGTGGGAAGATGCATCATCATCATCATCCTCCTCCTCAAACCTATTTTCTATTAATGGAATGAGGAAAATGTCCAAAAGTTCAGTGTGCACCTGTGTATTAATTCTTGAGGTCTGCCCTGGTCCTTTACCTGACATGCAACCTCGATCATAAATGAGGGGGAAATTCCTCACTGAATATCTCTTTCATCCAATCATCCCCACTCCATGATTGCTTCTCTTTAGCGCACTGTAGCCTTGTTTTCTCCTGTTTAAGTGTTGGTGCTGGTTTTCTTTTGGCTTCTGAACCTAAATCCCATTTCATTCAGCCCATGTCTTACAGTTCTATCACAGACGCTGACTCCTGTTTCCACCCATTTGATTTTTATTGGTTTTGTTGTGAATTTAGAGTTTTCTATCCTGACTCTGAGGTCTTTCTCAGTCGACCCGTATGTTTTCCTTTTATAACCTTCCCATTTTGTTGGTACTTTTAGACACAGCTGACTGGGAACAATCAATATCTTTTGCCACACTTTCAGATTTCCTTCTTGAAGGAGTTCCTTCAATTTTTCTCATTGTTTCAATTTACATTTCTCTTGTTGGGGCCAGGTTTCCTTTCAAAAAGTCCAAGGTTAAGGTCTGTAAGCACGCTCCTTTTAACTGCAGACGAATTTGCATTTTTAGACTTATTGCTGGTATTTGTTTTAGAAATGCAAATTACAAGGTGATTCCATCATTTTTTCCTCTACTTGATCCGGAAAAAAAATATTTCATTGAACTTGTCTGAGATATATTCCACGAAGCCAGAATGTTCAGTTATTAAACAAAAATGTTTTATGTCGTATCTGTGATTTGTTTAATTGCTACGAAGTAAAAAAGCTGTGCAAAAGTATTTTTCTATTCCTGATTTCTTCTGTTTTTGTGTACATCTCATACTAAATAGTTTTAGATCTTCAAAGAGAATACAACATAAAACCAAAGCAACCTGAATAAACACACTATACAGTTATGCATTTAGTTGTTTATTTTATTGAATCAAAAGAAGTTACCTAACTCCTATCACTTTATTACAAGTTGCCCAGACCCTGAAGCAGCAAAGCTTCCCCACACCATCACACTGCCACACTTGAAATAGCTTTGTAACTCTTCACACACTGATGTATTTCAATCACCTTCTTCATCATCATTTCTGGAATTTCTTTCAACTTTGCTATAGTGTGTTACAGGGTAAGACCTTTTACCCAACTTCATGCTGTTGAAAAAGTTCTATTTAAGTGTTGATGTGATTGAACAGGGTTTACAGTAATCAGGCCTGGTTGTGTCTAGTCCAGCTGAACCTCATTATGAATGCAGTTTCATAGATTTGCGAAATTAGTAACAATGGGGGCAAATACATTTTCACACAGGAGCAGTTGGTATTGGATAACTCGTTTTGCTTCAATAAATAACTATCATTTAAAAAACATTATCATCGTTTTATCTTCGACTTTGTTTTAATTTCTGAGGGAAAATGAGTATGAGATCTACACAAAAACAGAATAAATCAGGATGGGGGCAAATACTTTTTTATTAATTGAATTTAATTTTCAGCTCTGTAAATGTATGTACTTGAATAAGTTCTTACCTCGGATCAGAAGGACTGTGAGGGCTGTTCTAAAAGCTTCAGCTTGCAGTTCTTGTGGTAGTTCATGGTGGATTTTAAGGTACATTTTGGATCCTTGTTCTGTTTGCTACTGGATTCTGCTGATCTTGACTGGAATCCATTCTTCCATCTACCTGTGCCATGCATAATAGCATAAAGAGATCAAGCCAAAGCATAATCAATCCACCCCAGGGCTTAACAGTTGGCAAGCTGTTCTTTTCATTTTTCATCAGATGTAATTCTTTGTATTGTGATTGTGGCCAAAGAGTTCAGTTTCTATTTCCTCAGTCCACAGCATCGGTTTCCACAAGGCCTCTGACTTATCTAGACGTTGTTGTGCGTACGTCAGGCTTTCAGTTTTGTGATGAGGCCACAAGTAAGATTTCTTCTGATGACTCTTCCATGCAGATCATGTTTGTGCAAGCAACGCTGCTCCTGAGTCAGCTTTCTGCAGGTCCTTGGTGTTATTCAGTGCCTTTCTTCCCAACATAAGGGCAGTCCTATCTAAAAGGTGTCTTGTTTTTAAAGATCTTGCCTTGACTTCCCCTTAACTGCCATTTTTTTATACATGCCTGTATACACTTATGTAAAGCACCTTGAGAGGCCTTTTCAAAGGCACTATATAAACTAAAGTTTTATTATTATTATTATTATTATTATTATTGGACATTTTAGACAGTAGAAATTGGAGCTGAAAATGCTTTGGTACCTTTTGATGTATGAATCAATTAGGTTTATTTTCAGATTCTCTGTCAGCTGCTTAGAGCTCCCCCCATGGTTGTTGAGTGTTAGGACAAGAGTCAGAGAATTTATTTCACACTGGATCTGTACTTTTAACGACGATTCATGAGTCAGTTAACGGATTAATTAAGTTCTGAGATTTTAGAACTAGTTTGTGCAGCAGTCGCGTTTAATTCTTTCACTTTCACGAATTCAACAAAATATGTGACTTGGCCAGGGATGTCCAAACCTTTCCATACAGCTATATTCCTACAGTATGCTGTCTCGTTGTCATGTACTATAGGAGAAGGACTAGAAACTACATCTCCCATCAGCCACTGCACCATGTCACATGTATCAATTCACCTTTTGAGTCACATTCTGCACTGCACGAGTTGTCTTGCGTTGCTTGTTCTGTCTCGATGTATGACGTTATGCTCGTCTTTGTCCCATGTAAGTCTTGCGTTGTGCTTTGCTGGATGCTTTATTAAACGTTTCACTTATAGTCTGCATTTGCATCCACCTCAAATCCCTGACACTCATAATCATTACAGGAGGAATATAGTTTTAAATGCAAAATTCAGTATTGAGTGTATTCAGTATTGCAGTACCATCAAAAAAAAACAACCCATAAACAGCCATAATTAAAGTGCACATTGATCGCTGTGGTATATTGTGTGTCTTCAAAGCACTTTGTCTTTGATCCACACATCCAGACTAGTCATTGCCTATGAAAGTAAGTGTGTGTGTGTGTGTGTGTTGTCACTGTACATAGTGTTGTAAATGTAGGAAAAATCAGCCATTTTACAAAGGAGCCTTAACACAGGCCGAGCTCACATTTGAGCAAATAACTAAAACACACAGCCTCCACACGGGCCGTGACCCAGGTTAAAGGCAATAAAGTATAAGATCTTTCTGTTGAGGTGGTGTGTGTGCGCATGTGTGTGTATGTGCGTCCGTGTGTGCGTGTGTACACTTTGCTCTCTGCAGGCTTCAGTTCCAGGGTGGACTTTTTTTTTCCTCCCACTGAGATGGAAATCTTTACCTGCCATTCTTTACACAGCAATAGTATTATTGCTTATAGTACCAATTGTAATAATGATGCGATGCTGCTGGGTGTGTGTGTGTGTGTGTGTGTGTGTGTGAGAGAGAGAGAGAGAAATGGGTATTAATTAGCATTGATATAGTGTACTTGCTCTCGCGCTGACACCTTAATGCTCAGTAGAAAGCATTACGTGTGTTTGTGTGTGTGAGAGTACTGTATCATATGAGTGTAACAATAACACTGATTGGGGATAAGTGCTTCTCTTTATGGCTCCTTCATTGGGAAAATTGTTTTTGTAAATGATATTTAACCACTTTTGAATGGTTCAAAGCCATAAAGCTTGTGTGTGTGTGTGAATTGTCTTCTAAAGGCAATGCTCAGAGATGGTTCAACTTTTATGTTGTATAGCAGTGAGTGTACAGGCTTTTCCTGCTTTACTCGGCCGTTTCCAATAAAGACTGTGCGTGTTTTATTTTTACTCAGTGATTGTATTGACTAGCCCGATGTCCTCACCCACTCCGGAAGCCATTCTCTTTTGTGTGTATGTATTGCTAAAATGTGCTGAAGATGATTACACCTGAGGATGACTAGACATGAGGTTGATTGGACATGAGGATGATTGGACATGAATATGATTGGACATGAAGATGATTACACATGAGTATGACTGGACATGAATATGACTGGACATGAATATGATTGGACATGAAGATGATTGGACATGAGGATGATTACACATGAGGATGACTGGACATGAAGATGATTGGACATGAAGATGACTGGACATGAGGATGATTACACATGAGGATGACTGGACATGAAGATGATTACACATGAGGATCACTGGACATGAAGATGATTACACATGAGGAGGACTGGACATGAGGTTGATTGGACATGAGGATCACTGGACATGAATATGATTACACATGAGGAGGACTGGACATGAGGATGATTACATGAGGATGACTGGACATGAGGTTGATTGGACATGAATATGATTATACATGAGGTTGATTGGACATGAGGTTAATTGGACATGAATATGATTACATATGAGGTTGATTGGACATGAATATGATTGCATATGAGGTTGACTGGACATGAGGTTGATTACACATGAGGATGACTGGACATGAAGATGATTACACATGAGTATGACTGGACATGAAGATGATTGGACATGAGGATGATGGACATGAAGATGATTACACATGAGTATGACTGGACATGAGGTTGATTGGACATGAAGATGATGGACATGAGGTTGATTGGACATGAGGATGACTGGACATGAATATGATTACACATGAGGATGACTGGACATGAGGTTGATTGGACATGAAGATGATTACACATGAGGATGATGGACATGAGGTTGATTGGACATGAGGATGACTGGACATGAATATGATTACACATGAGGATGACTGGACATGAATATGATTGGACATGAAGATGATTACACATGAGTATGACTGGACATGAATATGATTACACGAGGTTGACTGGACATGAAGATGATTACACATGAGGAGGACTGGACATGAATATGATTGGACATGAAGATGATTACACATGAGTATGACTGGACATGAATATGATTGGACATGAATATGATTACACGAGGTTGACTGGACATGAAGATGATTACACATGAGGAGGACTGGACATGAGGTTGATTGGACATGAATATGATTGGACATAAGGATGACTGGACAGGAAGATGATTACACATGAGGATGACTGGAGATGAATATGATTGGACATGAGGAGGACTGGACATGAGGAGGACTTGGACAGCACAGAAGAGAGGATTGTGGGTCAGTTGTTAAGAAGATTGTTTTAAGATCTTTTCTTGTTGTCTGACTCCATGTACAGTATCGGTAGCATACATAACATCACATTTACACTTGATTATTAACATGAAGGTTCCGTTAATGAACAATAACACACCCTAAACATCACTATTAAACTGCTCAATCTACAAACTGTTAATTGATGCTCATCTCAATGTTAATGAAATCCACATACATTGGCTAAAGTTTATTCAATCTGTGCCTAATACATCCGTGTACGTCAGAGAAGAAAATCTTCATTACTGTTGCTAAGGTGCTGAACTCTGGTCAGAAGTTCATGGTTTGTTCATGTTAACTAAAGTGTAGTAGGATGGGTGAAATCGATTGAAAACTAGATCACGATATTTCATGGTAATTCTTTGTGGTAAGGATATAAATATAAATGGCGATGTGAAAATAGTTACTATCTTTCTGACGTTACTTGTTGACGCTTTCTCCTGAGCTTCTTGCCTTCCTTGTATTCCGGTCAGTGTTTTTGCTCCAGGTGGTGGAACATATTCCATGTGTTTCCACTCTTTGCTATGTGGGTTTTGAGCAATCATAGTTGTATGATTCACCTCTGTTTCGATGTATCCGAACCCCTTCCATATTCCAACAGAAGCGCCTTTTCTGGGGATTAATTCTCCTTCCTTTTCTAGGGTTGGAACGCCGAACTTCCGCCGCAATTGTCCTGTTATATTATGGAGCACACGCTAACGCACAGCCCTAATGTTTTAATAAGTAATGTGAGTTAAGGGAACCTTCATGTAAAATGTAATCATCAGACTGCTATGAAAGTTTTTCGACCCAGCTCTACTCTATACAGAGAGAGAAACGTGCAGGAGGGAAATTTATTTCGGCGGTGCTGTTGAATTCTCAAATCTGATTGGTCTGGAGGTGTCGCTTGGCTGTAATTCAAATCACAGGTTTATATTCATGTGCTTCTCATTTTCTACGTAGAGTTCTAAGATACTCCACAATCTAGTGATTAGATGGATTAGAAAAATATATAATCGTTGATATGGTGAAACTTTCTGTAAGAAAATATTTATTTTACATGTATGGAGTAAATGCCAGTGTGCTTGTAATATTCAGTAAGCTTCATGAGAAAGTGTTAATGACAGAGGCTTTGTTCATTCCGGTTTCTTCGTAACATGATCAGCTGTGGGTTTTTTCATCTTATCTCTTAGAGAAGGAGAGAGAGGGGTAAGAGAGAGAGGGAGGGAGAAGAGAGAGGGAGAAGAGAGAGGGAGAAGAGAGCGAGGAGAAGAGAGCGAGAAGAAAGAGCGAGAGAAGCGAGAGAGAGCGAGAAGAAAGAGCGAGAGAAGCAAGAAAGAGCGAGAAGAAAGAGCGAGAGAGCGAGAAGAAAGAGCGAGAGAGCGAGAAGAAAGAGCGAGAGAGCGAGAAGAAAGAGCGAGAGAAGCAAGAAAGAGCGAGAGAAGCGAGAGAGAGCGAGAAGAAAGAGCGAGAGAAGCGAGAAAGAGCGAGAGAAGCGAGAGAGAGGCGAGCGAGAAGAAAGAGCGAGAGAGAGGAGAGGCGAGGGAGAGAGGAGAGAGAGAGAGAGAGAGAGGAGAGAGAGAGAGAGAGAGAGAGGAGAGAGAGAGAGGGGAGGCGAGAGAGAGAGGAGAGGCGAGAGAGGAGAGGCGGGTGAGAGAGAGGAGAGGCGGGTGAGGGAACGAGCGTTTACAATGCCTTTAACACAGTGCTTCATGGACAACGTTAAAAGTAACTACAAATGGTTTAAAACGATGAAGTGTTCATTAATATAAATTTGTACTCGTTGGCAAACTGCTTTGAGAAATAAAACACTTCAGGACGTGCTTTTTCTGGGAAAATAAGCATCACACCACCCAGTCATTAATTCTTTTCCTACAACAGCATGCCCTGTGTGTTTAAAAACATCTTCTCGAGTTATAGTCTGCTCGTCCGTTGTGTTATTTCCGTGTTCAGCTCGCTCTCCTGTGCTCAGCGTGTTCCACAGTCTCGGAGGGCTTCGTCTCCAACCTGAGCGCCGCTGATCCCACCTCGGCAATTTAATATTAAAGCACACTTACCGCGTCACAGGTCTCTCTGCCGTGCTCGAACGCTACACTACATCTGCCAGCACAAGAGCGTGACGACTTGACCGTCTACCCGAGCTTCAGCAGTCTAGACTAGTCTGATGATTAGTAGACGAGGGGATTTCTGCTGTGCCTGTTCATGTTGAATGTAAAGTTCAGCCCTTACACACTGTCATTCTTATCATTTGGAGAAATCATATTAAATGGGTAAAAAGCCAGCGTCTACACTTAGTATGCTTGTGTGTCTTAACCTTAAAACGCAGTTTGCACGTGTGTGTGTGTGTGTGCGTAAGTAAATGTCCTGGCTTTGCAATATTAAAGTTTCTTCTTGACTAACATGCTACAGGTTCACCCGTTGCCCCGAGTGCAGGGAGAACGACACTAAAGCTTGTTTTTGCTGTCTAGACATTCTGCAACCTTTTTTCTTTTTAACGTTTCTACATTTTTTTCTCACCTTTAATTCAGATTTTGCAATATTTTCTATTCAAATTCTATTGATATTGCGTTCTGTGAGTAAGCTCAGTTTTTTTTAAGGGATGCGGGAATTTAAGCATGTCTTTACTCCTCTGTACTCTAGCACAAATACTTCTCTCTCTTTTTTAAGTAGGTCTGAGCTCTAAGCATTTTGTTTGAAATATTATTAAAGAAAATAAGTCCTTGTATTTATGTGTATATTTATGTACACTTTTCTTTATTGGATACTATTCGTCTTATTCTGGAGAAAAATAGTTTGTTCCTTGTTTTGTTTTGGGGTTTTTTTTCTTCTTCTTCTTCTTCTTTTAGCAGAAAGAATTGTTTTACATTCCGCAATAAAGAGAAGGAGCTGTGCTTGCCTGTCTGTTCCCTGCTGAGTGTCTCTCCCATTTCTCTACGCCATCTTGTTGCCTTACAGTGCGTCCAGCGTCAGCAGAAAAGACCGACTGAATACGTACACACAGAACAAATGACTGTAATGGCAGAAAACAAAAACGATCGACACATTTACCCAGAAGATGAGAAAATAGTTCAGTTACAATAAGAATACATCTTTTTAACAACACATACTGGCCCCAATATATTTTGCTTTTAATTTCTGTAGATAAAAATGATAAAATATTCAGGCTCGGACATTTCCAGACGTAAAATGCTATCGTAGTTTATGTAAGATTTGAGCAAGAATACATGTCTTACTAGATAGACGGTCATATGGTGATATTCTGTAATCGCTACTGTCCTCTAGTGCCTATTGTAGGCATTTAATATCGCTCACAATGCAAGGGGGGGGGAAACCCCCAAAAATGACTGCTTTCAACATTCCAAGATGCTCGTCGCTTTCGGTCTTTCATCGTCATTGGCTGAAGAGAAGAAGAAGGAACCGCGTGAGAAATAAAAACATATGAAAACACAGGACCGAGTGTTGTTCCAGAACGTTCCGTGGAAAAGGAGGAACATTCTCCTGCCTCTGTCTATCCCAGTGCAGATGTGTCTTCCACTCGACTGAAAAAAATCCAATCTCTCAAGCAAATCTGCCTCGAGACACGTGTGGCAAAACTCCTCTCACACTTCCTGTAGCTTTTCTCTCTCACTGTATGTGTAACATTTAGTACACTTCAGTCAATAACGTCCTGCACTGCACCGATGACACGGACTCACACTGCTGAAACGCGGCTCTGTGAACCTGCGTAACTAAAAGCTGCGTATACACATGATCGCAAAAGTACAATTAAGCATATAAAATGACGGTTGAAACACAACGAACTAATTCGGTGCTGTAAGTGGTTTCGATAGAGGAAGTGTGTGTGGGTTTACGTGTGACAGGATAGAAGACGTGTAGGTGCTGCTGTGTGCCCTGTGGTTGACTGATGATGTCACTTTGCATCAGGACTGCACTCTGTGGTGGTAATACCGTGAAATACACAGTACTTGAGTAAAACAATAGAACACAGCATGTGAACGCTCCGTCTGGATAAATCAGTGGGAAAATGTTCTCCCGAAGTGGTCTCTGCGTAAAAAGTTCACCATGGTGCGGTCTCTGGTAAGGCGGGTGGAGTGTGTAATGCAGCTGATGTCCACTGGTTACAAGCCGTCACCAAGCATTTGCTGAAAAGCAGCGATGAGGCCCTTGAAGTCGATCCTTTTGTCAGGTGTGCTCTCCCAGCACCTCCTCATTAAGGCATACACCTGAAACGAGAGACGTTAGAGTTAGTGGAGAGAAAGGAGACGGGGAAAAAACATCGAGAAAATAAAATAAAAACACAGTAGTGGTCAAACGTTTGTAGATACGACTGAAATGTTTCTCATGATGTTAAAACCCTTTTGATCTGAAGGTGTATGATTAAATGTTTGAAATCGATGATGTAGACTAAAATATAATTGTGCAAACGTATTCATTTCTTTCATTAGAAAACTAACATTTTATTTACACAAAAAGATTTTTTTTAAACGGACGACTCGGAGCGAAATATTCAGAGAAGCAGCTGATAAGAGTCCAGCCTCGGTGTGAACTCCTTTAATACTGTATAAGCGAAATTCCTCAAGAAATCAGTTTAGGAAATGGCAAGAATACACTTCTGGAAATTCTAGGCAATAAAGGCGTCTACTTTGAAGATGCTAAAATACTAAATTATTTTGGATTTTTTTTTTATCACAACATAATTCACATGGATCCATTTGTGTTACTCCAGAGTTTTGATGACATTATTATTATTATAAAATGCACAGTGCACAGTGATCCAGAGAGCGGCACTGTGCACTGTTGTGTGCAAAGTTTTAGGTGTACATCGGGACTGAAGTCTCAAAGGCAGGCGTTTTTTCTCTCATGAGCAGGAGCAGGCAAACAAAGAGAGAGCATACAATTCCAGTAACCTTCAATAATAAAAATAAAATAAAATGCACTTCAAGTTTTACGGGGCGGCTGTGGCTCAGTCGGTAGAGCGGGTTGTCCACTAATCCACTAATCGTAGGGTTGGTGGTTCGAATCCCGGCCCGGGTGATCCCATGCCGAAGTGTCCTTGGGCAAGACACTGAACCCTAAGTTGCCCCCGATGGCAAGCTAGCACCTTGCATGCAGCTCTGCTACCATTGGTGTGTGAATGTGTCTCATTTGTAAGTCGCTTTGGATAAAAGCGTTTGCTAAACGAATAAATGTTTAAATGTTTAAAAAATAAATAAAGAATGCGTGTCTGAAAAGTCAGTAGAGTAAAACTACGTATACTTCATTTTGTATTTATTATTTACAACGTATGCTCTATATGTTCAGCCTCACGCTCCGTGTGCACACCCACATTACACATTTCCCCCACATTACACCCTTTACACTAAGCCAGATGGGGATTTTTGGCCAGTCTATTACAAATGAATCAATAAAATACCTTTTTAAAAAGTGCTCAGCACTGGGAAAACGAGTTTCCTTTAGTTATACTGTATCATACGGAGCTCTTTGGGCTTAGACACGTCACCTCACCTTTAACTGTCTATCATGGGAGTAAAAACCTCAATTCACAAGTTTCCACTGCATCAGGAAAAACAAAAACCCAGAAATTGAGACTACATGTCTGGTTTTTAATAATAACTTACTGTTGAATTCAAATGAAATACTAAATCATCATCATCTCTTTAAAATTAAAAAAAAACATTTATTGTTATTTGACCAACAGAAACTAACAAAGAACAAAAGGCATATTAAATACTAAATTACAAATAAATAAAAAAAGACTGATTTAAGGCAACACAGACACTACTGAGGACACAACATCGTTAACTCCTATTTCAACAACAACTCATCATATCCCTCGGATTATCAGCTGATGTGTGTGTGTGGGAAATGTTTTACCTTGTCTGAGCAGATGTCTGGCTTAGGCAATCTCTTCCCCTCCTCCAGAACCCTGACCAATCTGGTGACTGTCATCTGGCCATGGGTTGGTCCAATCATTTTGAGGAAGACCTGGTGGGAACCGAGCAGAACTTTATTGTTTAGCACTGTGAGCTAAATTATACACAAGGCTTCATCTATTTGCAACTTTGCTTCAATTTTTTCACTAATCAATAGCGTTTTCAGTTAGACGATACTCTCCGTAAGTTCTCTAGAGGGGGATTGTTTGTATACTAGTGCGAACACATTTTGAGCAAGACATCTGCCATCATGGGCACAGACTGGCACCATCTGGCAGAGGGAGAGAGAGCGTGAACTTCCGCTCCGCCTCGCTGAACAAAAAGCTCTTTCATTAGCAGTGGACAGTAGAGCAGTGTTTCGCTCAGCGAAGGCCTGAGGCCAACCAAATCTCTACGTAACTCTCACACCTTCGATTCGATCAACGCTTTAAACAGATTCTTTACTGGACTGAGCAGAGGGATAACAAGCTGGGTCTTTGGGTGATCGTTTCTTTATGGACATAAGAAATGTAGTCTGCCATGTTGCCATGTTGAGGTTCCAATAACAGCAAATCCCACATCTTATAACACAGCAATTCGACTATAGATTATTTTTTATTATTTATAAAAAAAAAAAAAACACACATCATATTTTTATCCTATTATAGGAAAGGGATGAACCAGGGCTAGGTGTAAAAAAACGTGTAATGTACATCTAGGTTGAAGTGGATTATCTGACTTATACCATCGTCACTTAGCAGCATTGACAATTTATATGTGCAGCACAAAATCTGACTAAAAAGGAAAAAAATTTAATTTTTAAAAATTATTTTATATATATGCGAGAATTCTTCCCTCTCTAAATTATACACAGAGATAAAGTTGTCCAATAAGATTACATTTATTTGAATGAATTATAGTAAATAGTTATTAGAGAGAGCGAGCGAGAGAGAGAGAGTGAAATGTGTGTGTGTGTAAATTACCTGCACCTCTGCCACGTCGCTACTAATTTCAAGCTGTGAGTGTAACTGTATGTTACTATGGTTACGGTTGTTTATAGGCAGTGCGATAATTTAGAACGGTGATAAAACTGAACGGAACTACCTGTAGTACATACGGTTTTAAGGCACACCTTCCAGCCAATCAGAATCGAGTATTCTGACAGACCATGGTATAATTGCATTTAATGATGATTCGGATGATTCCTGTTATCACTTACGCTAGAACAATTATAAACAGTTTGTTCTCTCAATTTCTATGACATGAAGCCACCGTACAAATCTGTGCGAACGAGCCGTTACAGAAACGATACCTTATTTGAATGAGCGCATGGACTACTGTCAAGGCTGTGGGTTTCTAGAAAGTAATTCAACACCTCCTGACCAATCAGATTGGAGAATTTAACAGCACTGTGGTATAAAGGTGTGTAGATGAGACAGTTGTCAGCCGCTAGAGATTTCCAAGTACTGTTTGCAGTGGTTGAGCAAACCTACAATCGTAACTCCTTCAAATACCACTTCTTGCAAACACAGATGTGTAGCTGTGGGCTGTTTTAAAGCTGGGTTTATTGTTGAGTGATGGACAGTGGAACAGTATTACAAATACTGTACAGTTTAAATAAGATTACTCGTCTATCTTACTCGCCTTTCAGGTCGTGCTTCAGTAAAATGTGTGTACACTTCGATATATATCCAACATGTTTAAAATATCGGGACACAAAGTTTGGACTTCACTTTTCACTGCTAATGGGTTAGTGGGCTATGCATCTTTCAAACTGGGGTCATCAAAGTTTAACAGACTGCTTACCGACATGGGGCTGCATGAGGCATCGCAGTAGGTCAGGAGCTCGTACATGGTCACTCCAAATGACCAGACATCTGACGCTCTGTAGAACTTACAGTGAACCAGGCATTCGGGAGCATACCTAAACCATGCAGAGAGAGACATACTGTCACACACACGATCGCTGATAATACACTACACCATGCCAGACAGCTCCAACAGCATGAGCCATATGGACACATAACTAATCAATAAGAAGCCTAAACACTCCGTATACACAAAATAATGTCAAAGGTTGACAGACTGGGTAGACAAGAGATGTTCTATTTATACATATCTTGTATAAGTAATAGATTTGGTCAAAGGCCTGGGCCTGCACTCTCTTAATTGCTATTATAGTATCCCTGGGTGTGTAAATGAAACTAAATTAATCAATTTAATAATAATAATATAGTGATTATATTTTTATATTTTGAATACATTTTAATGTCCATGAAAGGATCAAAACAGCCTAGGAGCATTTTTACACCTTTATCATAAATAAGAAATGCAGGTTTCTTTGAATGAAATAAACTGTGAATGTTGCTTTGTCCTCCCGAGCTTGCTCACAGGGAGCCACGAGTCCTCATTTGCATGGTCATATTCTCATCATTTATTAAACATAGCCCAACCTGTCAAACTATACCTTAATGCAATCCCTAGCTAAGCAAGCTAGCATACAGGAATTGCTGTTTAATCCTATGAAGCGGTAAAGTGTTTGTGCCCTTCAGTCATTTTACACAGATATACTAAGACATTCTCTGTTTACAATACGGAAATGTTAACCTGGAAAAAATAGTAGTAGTAATAATAATAATAATATTATTATTATTAATAATAATTCACCCAATTACTTGTATAATCGTAGCCCAATTTAATAGGATTTCTTAGGTGCAACAGGTCTACAACATGTTTGAGTGTCAGCTCACCATTATTAGAGGACATTCTTACTTCACTGAGCTGGAATTCCAGGTCTCAGCCCAGAAGAGGGAAACGCAGAGGTCATATTTAATGTGACGTAATCAATGGTGTATTATTTTTACCTCACTATTCCAGCCTGTAGCCCTGCCGAAGCAGCGTCCTCTGTGACTTCTGTTAAAATGTAAACTTTGTGAAAGAAGTGTAGTTTAACCCTCAAAGACCGGCTAAAAATAGCTGCTGTTCAAAAATGTTTAATAATTGAACCGCGAATCTGTATGCTTTAAAGAGTCCCGTAAAGTGGAGGGTCTCAGCTTTTCAGTGAGATCACATCTGTCTCAGTTGGACTTTCAGATGATCCGTAGTGAATGCAGTTGTCATGGTTACGCTATCGCATTCTGCAGCATTGATTTGTCAAGGAAACCCACACAGGTTGTTCCTTCGAGTCAAACACGCACGGCTCCACCAATCCAGTTCCGGTTGTTCTAGTATGTAAACACTTCTTAAAGATTATTTGCACCATTTGTTCATTTACACTTAGTATAGTTCTCAGTTTGCTTTTGTTAAGATCATTTGCACTTTTATTTCTCTCTCCTGTGTGTAGTTTGTAAAACTCATTTGCACTGTTTGCATTTGATGGTCATGTTCAATTGATAATATATTTATTTCTCTCTCTCTCAATAAAAAACCTTTTGCTTAGGTGTTCTGTTATTATATACTAATCTTTCTATTTACTTTATTCCCTGAGGTTTTATGGACACATCGACATTGTCAGCAAATACAGTGGTGTGAAAAAGTGTTTGCCCCTTCCTCATTTCCTGTTCCTTTGCATGTTTGTCACACTTAAGTGTTTCGGAACATCAAACCAATTTAAACAATAGTCAAGGACAACACAAGTAAACACAAAATGCAATTTGTAAATGAAGGTGTTTATTATTAAAGGTGAAAAAAAATCCAAACCATCATGGCAGATCGG